>JALLOT010002102.1:0-13386 GCA_036939595.1 Thalassiosira livingstoniorum | reverse complement strand
AAAAGGAACGAAAGAAATGGTGCGAGGACGAAAAGGCAAGGAAGGCAGAGTACGGAGACAAGTTCTACGCATGCTTCCTCGACGAGAAGTGGTTTTATCCAACTTCACGCCGTAGGAAGCTCAAAGTCTTACCTCCTGGTCCTGGAGAAGACCCTGACGAGTGTCGACCAAGGATTCCTACCACGATAAGCTGACGGAACTCCATCAAGGTAGCAGATTATTGTTTGTAATCCATTTTCATCATTGTTGCATGATCCCCAACCGATTGATTGTTATTTGTGTATTTCAGATCATGACAATGGGTGTCGTAGCCAATCCCATCCCAGAACACAACTTCAATGGAAAAGTTTTGAACATGCGAGTATGCAAAAGTGAGGCCTACAAGAAAACATCATTCAATCAAAATTTTTCAGACGAAGCTTGGGTTAACGGCCAGTTGAAAGATGGGGCATGGAGAGATTTGCTTGTTGATGATTTCACACTTAGAGACTTGAAAGATGCTCTTTGTGAGCAGTTTGCCATTGACAATGACATCGCAGACCGGCTTGTTATAAAATATTACGTGCCCGGTTCAAAGGAAGGCGAAAAGAAAGCAAGATATCATACACAAGATGATTACCCTTTGATGAGAGAAGGTGTTCAGGTCAACGGCACTCTTATGGTGAAGAATGCCAAGGGCATGGTGAGAGACGTTGATGTCAGTTGTGATTCAAACTTTATGATTCATGCAATGGATGAGGTAGGCAAGGCAATCAGAAATGCTTACCATTGGGTCCCAAGAGATTGGCCCATATTCTTATACATGGACAATGCTGGTGGACATGGGACCCAGGACACGGTGGATCAGTACGTTCGACATTTGTCTGATGAATATGGAATAACGGTAATACACCAGCGTCCTCGCTCCCCCGCAACAAATATGCTTGATCTTGGAGTATGGATGGCTTTTCAGTCAAAGGTTGAGAAATTACATTGGGAAAGACGTCATGAGACAGAGGCATTGTGGCGGACAATCGAAAAAGCATGGGAAGATCTTGAGGCACAAAAACTTACTAATGTATTCAAACGATGGGAGCTTGTACTTGATCTTATAATCGAAGATGGTGGTGGCAATAGCAAGGTAGAATCGAAGCAAGGAAAACTATTCTCTGTCCCTTCTGAAGAAGCGGAGACTCCCGAAGTTGATGACAATGATGATGTAGGAGAAGAGGAAGAAATTGCAGAGATTGAGGCAGAATTTGACGGCTAAATTTGCAGAACCAAAAAATTAGTATGAAATGATTTTGTACAGCTCTTACCATTTACCAAATGTTTTGCGTGTCGAGACTTTTTAGAATTACTTGACTTTACCTCGTACAAAAAAAATTGGCATTACTTCAGCGTCCGAACTACGGGGTAAACTCAATCCCCTCCATTCTCTGCCTCCGCTCCCCGCCTCCACTCTCCCCAAGCAAATGCGGTCCTCCATTCCCCCCACTATTGTCTGACACCCTTTAAGTTGACAAAATTTATCAGCGAATATGGAAAATAAAATTAGTGAAAACAAAAAAGGGATGTAAATGAAATGATGGTTCAAAATACAATCATGTTTTGAACAACACTAATGCTCCAAGCCTGTAATCCCCTGTGAAACAAAAGGAAGTAAGCATAATTTGTGAGCGAAACGATTTAATAGTGAAAACGCATTCAACAACAAAATATGAATGTCTGTGTCGCCGCAGTGCTTGACCAACGAAGACCGAACCGGGACTTAGTGGCAATTGAAAAACAGTAGAACAGACAGCAAAATGTAGCAAAAGTCAATGTTTCCGCCGGTTGTAAACAATTGCTACGTACCGGCAAATTCAGAGTGTCATGAGAATGATTGACGGTGGTGTCTCAACATTTTTTATGCTCTTTCATAGGGACAGCACAGCACCCAATGCAGAATATGTACTATGATGACCACCGCGATTGTGATGGGCGGCGTTGGCGACAGCGGTGAAGGCAATGCGTGATAGACGAAGCGCAAAGCCAGTAAAATGGCTGGGTTTTGACATGGGACGTGGGAGATGGGAGTGATTCATGTGGGGTGTGAGACGTTGTGATGATGGGTGATGAGTGGATTATTTTATTATTTTTGGATGAATAGAGCGATTTGGCGAAAAAGAACGAATAAAGTAGCGATCACTTCTTGTTTGAAATCGCAGATCGAATCGCTGTATTCATGTGAACACGGCCGTAATGATTTTCCAAAATTAATTTTAATACCAAATTTCAAATTTAAAATCAATGTATGTAGATTAACGTAGAATTAATACTAAATGATGAAATACTTTTTCAGTATGAATTCTCTGTTGATCACTCTGTAGGAACTAGACCCAAACTGAAAGGTACGGCTGATGGATTTGGGGGAGATAGTTGGCTGTTGCCAGGTGCGACCATGATGTTGTTGCAGAGATATAATTTTGTGGTTTCTCTTGCACTGCTCACGTGATGAGTGACCAACATTGAGTGGAGATGGACGTCGTAATGTTGTCATTTGAATTGTGTTTGTGAAGGCTCAAGCTGCCCTTGTGTTTTGCTTCACGCTCAGGTTGAACTGCAGTTTTTGTGAGTAAAAATACATGCAAAATCAAGCATCCCCAATGAAATAATAATTTCTGATAGTCCTTTTGGGGTTCAAAAATAATATTGTACTTAGGAATATTCTTACTATGGTATGAACTCAAAAATGTATGTTCTGTATGTACCATATGTAGCTGTAGTATTATTATTTATTCACGTGATTTTTCTACGCGACAGTTCGCTGTTATGAGTTATGAGTCATACTTATTTTTATTTTTTGTTCTTCTTGCAGGTTGCATGTACGCAGGCGTTTTATTTTGCCATGCGGACGAGCAATGAGCAATGCACAAACTGAATAAGATGAATCAGTTCCAGATCTTGCTGTGACCACGATCAAGTATCACACTGTGTCCTGCCTCTCCCCACCCCTTCCGAGCTCCATCGATATCCCCCGCTCATTCAATCATGGCATTTGTTGCAACATCAGTTAGAGCAGCATCTTCGTCTGCACAAACTGTCCTCCAACGACGAGCCATTCAATGTTCCTTCTCATCCGTGTTCCACATTCGCAATGCTAATGGTGGAGCAGTAACTGAAGAGTCTCGAATGGCGGAGAAAATCTTCACGCGAGCAGTGGCATATCCATTGGTTTTCATGGCGATGTTGGGAGGTGGTGCATTTTTGAAGAAAGAGTTTTTTGACAGGACATAGACCAAGCGAAGAGTAGTAGTCGTCAGATATTGTTGCAGAACAAGCGAGGTTGTTTGCAGTTGCAGCGAAATAGGTTGATAACTGATTTTAAAAATTCAGGTATTTGTTGCTTGGTTTTCATTTTTGAGAGAAATTTTACTGACATATACCAAACAAAAGATTTCGACCGTGTGTGATTTTGGTATGGAGAAAATAATATGTGCGAGGTACCATGTACCATTGTCTGAGAAACATTCTGCAAAAAAAGATTTGAAAGAGAAACATCAATATCTGAATCTGATAATCTAGGTGTTCAAAGCAATGGTTGTTTTTTGTTTGCCTCGAAAGGAAAGCATTATATACTTAGTAAATTGTAGTAAAATTCTCCAAACGGTACCATTTGTTATGTTGAACAACGTGTCCATTCATACCATAGTCCCTCAAAATATGAATGTTCGATGCCAAGTTGAAGACGGGATATTCCTGCCATTTCTTTACTAAAAGTCGCCGCCGCTCAACCACTTCTTCCTGTTCACAATATTATTAATCAATGTGTAAATTGCTCAGTCTGCTAATTTTCCTTTTTGCATTAGCGGAATGCTCTTAGAGTAAGCCTCCAAAAACTCGGCATCATAGCGAGGGTACTTTGCTACAAGCCTATTGGCGCGGTACTGTCTCTGCCAATTAAAGTATGGACGAATGCCCAGATTGCTCAACTGAGCCCTTGCAAACTGCATACACAAAAGAAAGAACGAAATTTGACCAAGAATTGGCTCCATCCAACCCCAAGATCTAAAGCATCACATTGAAATACAGTTAAGTACCACTGAAGTCACGTCAAATGGTTAAAATAGAGAAATTCTGGAATCTTCAAAACTCACGCTGAACCAATTTCTAAGAAAGTTTCCATATCTTCAGGGGGGGGCAGATCTGCAGTGACAAAATTGTGGTTGAACCATACCATGGTTGATTCATCAAAAACAAGAGGAAAACTAACAATGCCTCCTGTGAAAGCTAAGGCAAATCCGATTTTGAACGGAAAGCCGAAAACATAAATTAATTCGCGGTTGTCCTCTTCAATTTGTTTGAACACCTTCATGGCCTAAGTGAATGTTGAAAGCCGAAAAGATAAGAAACAGAAAGTTTTCACAAAGACAATTAGAAGACCATGATTCAACCAATTTCTTACCTCATCATATTCAACATTATCAACAGACATAATATCTCTAACTACACATTCCCTGCACGCTTCAGGAACTCCTAAAACGTAAAAATGTAGCACCATCTCATTCGAAAGATTTGAAAATTTTTTTGGGATAGTGCGAGCGTAGGCGAGAGTTGGTTTTCCGTTGAGAAAGTTCTCATCCTCGCCACTGCTCATGGATAACGACCTTGTCGTCTGTGTTAGAATATAAGACGAATTGATGGGCGACGAGTTTGCTGGTGGCGACGTATTGGTGAAGGATGCACCGCAAAATGTCGAAGAAGGCATGTGAAATGAATTGACGGCACCAGTAATACTGTTCTTTTTGGATATTTTGTACTTGCCATCACTTTTACAGGAAGAAAAATAGTATTTTTTTATTGAGCTTGCTTTACAGCCAAACTTTGAATGGCGTTCATCGTCGGTACTGAAGTAGCCTCGCGAAGTAAAAGAAAAGAGGTTTGGTACATTTTGAAGTGCAGGTAGTAGTGACGAGATTGAATTGACCCTCGCAGTTGAACGGACACCTGTAAAAAGACTCTGTAAGGGAAGACAATACTATTTGAGAATCACCGAATACAGAATGGAGCAGCACAATCAAAAAGCGTAAAGAAGGGATAGCCAATGGTTTACGACGGATATAGGCTTGGCCGCCGCAGAGTAAATACATGAATATAAGCAAAGACACCAAGACGCTTGTTCTTCACTGATGCAGCCAACCACCAACTGACAAAGTTTCAAACACCTTTTCACGCTAACAGCAACCATACCATATACTACCCACCATTGTTGTTGCTTCAGCTTTGAGAATTTTGGATTTTGCTTGGATTTTGAATTTTGAATCTTTTTTGGATTTTTAGGATTGAAAAACAGCATTGCAATTGACACGCATGCTTCCTGCTTGACACAACATCATGCCTTCATTATCGATCTCATAATATTTTTTGGGCCTACGTACAGAAAGTTCAGTAATTTTGATACATCAGAAAAAGTAGTATTATTTCCTATGCAAACATCAGGACAAAAATTGAAAAACAATGGATACTTATCTACTTACTTACTATAATTAATACTGATTCCACAGTGAAAGATCACACGACAAAAACCAAAACACCAGAATATATTATCTTATCCTCACAAGTTGAATCACAATAGACCACACCAGCAACCCAAAATTTCAGCACTGGATATGAAAAAAGGCCACCTACTAGCAACAGATGATTAAAAATCAGAAGATGATCGTGGTGCATTGTGTACTTTCAATTACAACAATCCCCAGTAATTTTGACTTCCCCTACCTCTACAGCCTCCACCACTTGAAAGAGAATACCCATGAAGCCAGAAGCCATCAATCTCTGCATCCAATGGGAGATGCTGGGGAATAGGGGGGGGTGGAGAACTGGATTAAGCAGACTGCTGGTTGATTTGGTTGAGCAAAGGTGAGATTAATATATTTTGATTTGTTAGATTTTGTGATTGAGATGACCCTGAATCATTTTCCCCCTGCCTCTTCTTGTAGAGGCCTCTTTTTGGATCTGCATTGACAATGTGAATCCTTTGCTGAACCTCCATGTCCATAGAAAATTTTCTCCTTTTGGCAGGAACATTTGCTTCTTCTGGACACAAGAAACTTTCTTTAATCAACCTTCATAAAGTGTTCTGGTCTGATGGTCCATCTCAAAAAAGTCTTTGATCATTGCTGCAATTCTTCAGGAAATGGGAAATACTATAAGAGTGCATATGATCTTTTGAGTATGTGCACTTTTAGTGTCATACTTAAACCAACTTGTTGATGTTTCTGACACACATACTATATTTGTTCATTCATTTTTCTAATGTTGGTATTAGATGAAGGTTCTATTTATTATTTAGAGTAAGGAGAATATTTTGTTTCATAACCCATCAACAGCAATTTTCTAGTGAAAAGGATGTTATTCTCAGGGGTGGACAGGAGGTATTTGATGCAAATTTTGTCAACTTTTCTAGTGATTAAAAATAAATTTCTTAAGTTTTGCCTTTCAAATGATGTAACATTATATTTTAAAAAAACTCCTCAAAAAATATTGATCTGTGAAGCTTTCATTTTCATATACCCTCTAGAATTCCTGATGCAATATACTGCCTTGGCCAACCCAGCAGATAGCCCAGATATTATCACTTTTGTCATATTTTGTATTGGCATTTTTGTTGGATTTTGGTACTATCTTTTTAATAATGTTTCTTGACATTTTCATGAATAGATTTGATTAAGCTCTATTGCAGCTCTCCTCACAATACTGTTCTCTTTTGATCTTATTACAAAGTTAAAATTTTAAGATTGTTGTAGATGGTGTTCTTGTCATGCTTTTGGCCAGAGACATTGATTTTTAATGCCTTTGAGAGATTTGTATCCCAATTGATTTTACAATCACATTGTGTAATGAGTTTCATTTGCTGATCCTTGAGTTTGCTTTTAGAATGATCTTTTCCAATATGGTAAGCCTTTTGATATTCTCCTTGTATGTCTCCTTCAAACATTTATTGTTCTTCTCATTGTCTTGCATATATTTTTGTTTTTAACAATTGCACAATTCAGATGTGGTGTCTTTCTTTACAAGTATTATTCTGTGCATCTTTGATTCTATTGCTACCTGAATGGCAGCCTTTGCTCTTTCGTGTTTAGCCTCCAACCTTCTTCCTTTTCCCATTTTGTCAGGCATCAGAAGAATGAATTCTTTTGCTTGTCTTTGATATTTGCACTGATTTTGGCATATTGGTCTTTCGTTTTTCTTTTCTCCTTGGTCACTTTATAGTTTTATGTTCAACATATTATGATGTGAAGTGTTCAATGATATTGTTTAAAAACCAAATCTTTCAACATAGAACTGATATGATGTAGCATTTGATCAGGATAATGGTTTCAACTCCTTGCCAATTGACACCTTTTGACAGCTATTTCCTTCATTGCATCCATTGTTCATGGCTTTCCACATGCATGACCATCTTTGGACCTTTCCACAGGAAACAAAAACAAAGAGTTCACCATTTCCTAGGCACACTTTTCATCCCAATCAACAAGGCATACCAAGTTCTGTCTCCTGTTCAGTAAATTTTGATTTTTAGCAGAAAAAATGTAGCTTTTGTAGGGTGCATGCAACTCATGCTCACATAGTTGGGCGTGAACTTGGTAGTGACTTTCCACATCCACTATCACAAGTTTATATTCACATATTGTTTTCAAGTCTCTTGCAATGCTGCCAATTACTGTCTTCTTGAAAAATATGTTGGAAGAATTATGTGTCCACATTATAGTAGCACAATGCACAGTCTTTTTTTACCAGTTGATTCAATGTCCTCAATTTTTTTAGGACTAAAAACCAAAGTCTAAATGTTTTTTGACAATGGTTGCCACCAACCATAAAGTAAATTATTTGTTCAACATCATATTAATATGGAAAGACAATAAAATTTTTCAGTTTTTTGGAAGATGTCATTTGAAAAAGAGTTCCCACATTCTGATATTTGTAGGTGGTGGCTTTCATTGTATCATTTGCATCATTGACTAATCTCATTGAAGTTGCAGTAACACCCTTGAAATACTGATTGATTGCACTCAATTTGCATACAAATTTATTCTGAAAATTATAATGGATGTGCTTTTTCTACTGGTTTTAGCTGCAAGTGTTTGAACCAAGAATCAATTGCCATCGTCACAAGTGCTACTTTATTGAATCCGCCCTACAGCTACATTTTTTGCTACCTGCACAAGTTCTTCTGTGTGCTTTTTTGTCATGTAAGAGCAAATGAGTTTGCACTAGCTTTCTTGGTTATGCTGTCAAAGGCTTTTTTTAATCATAACCATGCAATTGAGTGCACTTTGATCTTGTATACTGGGATAAGATTGACCGCATCATGAAATACTTCCCAAAGATGCTCCAAGTGTGGGTTACCAAACACATCCCTCATTTTTGTGGCACTTATTGTCAGCTGAGTAGGATTAACAAACAGGTTAAGAATGTTTGTGTGTCATATGTCATATTATCTCTCCAAAAAAAAATACCTAAGCACCTCATCTCAGTTCTCAACTTGGTAGTGAGATGCTCCATGGTGAAAAAATAATGATTTTGGAAGTGGAGTTGAGCTTTTCATGTGCAATTTTTTATTCACCATTTGCCACGATTGAGTTCCATGACTGAATGTATTAATTTATGTAGAATTCTAGATGTTTCGCTGCCGCCATTCAATATTTCTCAGTTCCAGATCTAACCAGAGCATTGTCGTAGACCCTTCACCTCTCCTATGGAAAATAAAGATATGAAAAGATGATCTACATACGCAGTCCGATGTAGAACCATACTGGGGATGGCAGCATCCTTCCAACCTAGCTAGAGGGAGGTACAATAGTACTAGTTCCATACTTAGAGTACTACTTATCTACTTAAAGTAAGTAGTACATACTACATACAGGCCAGTGCATAAGTCTTTATTATTTTTTGGTGCCAATAGCCGCCATTTTTATGTTTTCAGACGCTTCTCATAAGTATTATTATTAAACTATCATCTAACCAGCATCTAATGCTGGTCCTTACGTAGAACATTGACAATTACCAATCGCGCACTCCGATTGGATTTGTAGAGTACTGTGATTTACTCGTCCTTATGTACAATATGACTTTGACAATTACGAAAAGTAAATAGCAAAAGCTCCACATGTAAGTCATTCAGGCAACATGAAAATGAATTATTTTTTTGTGACATCTGGTTATTACGGGTTGGTGGGAAACCATCTGACGTGTCAGGAAAAAATCATAGGTTTTGGTCAACTATTGCGTAATCGTAAGAATATTTTACGCCCTTACGTAACAACATTCACGAAAACAAATTGCAAGTTGCTCTATGTCGGCCGACACAGAGCAACTTGCGATTGGTAGAAAATGCCGGCTCATAACCTAAAATTAATTTTTCAACCAATCGCACGCTTCGATTGGTCAGTGTCAGTGTCGACGTAAGGACGTATTTTCGACACAAAGTTTTACGAAAACGCTTTTTGTAATTGTCAATGTTCTACGTAAGGACCGGCATGAGAGGTATCTACTTACTCATCTTTCCACCGCTTTTTATCTACTTTTAAATGTTATGATTTTCACATGATCTATGAGTCTTGCTGTTTCGACAACGGCGGGCGGCCCACGACATGACCGGGCATCGAGCATCGAGCGAGAATCGAGAACGCAGTAGCCACGCAACTATGCGGGATCGAGAAATAAATAAATACCTAATACTCCTAATAATAAATTCATCATGCACTGTCGTTCCTAGATTTTGTATTTTACTCTGATTTTACTGGGCAGTTCAAGTGTTGCAGAGAGTCTTGCCTTTTTGCCGCCACGAGGGCACTTCACCGTCATGCATAATAAGTATGTGTATGGTATGTAGCTTCGGTTTCGACAGAAAATTGCTCACAAAATAATACTCCTACATCATATCAGACAACCGAACACGTTCGGACATTTATGGGACAACTTTCAACATCTCTCAACACCTTTCCCACGAATGAATCATTAAAAAATTGAAACGTTCAACAAAATCCAAATACCGAGAAGACTACTTGCCTTCAGACATCGAACCCGTTTCTAATACTGAGAAAATCCGCAACTCTTCAGCAGCTCTTGACGAATTGTTGGTTTTAATGCAGTCTTCAATCACAAAAAGTAGACAGCAATTGCACAAGAAGCGCTATTCCCATACTGTCATATTGTCGCTGCACATTGCAGGCACGACTTGTATGTGGCGACATTGAAACTGGGACTTAACTAAAACTTCTGGACTTCTACTGCATCCCAAGTATTTTTGGCCAATTTTCACTAAGAACCAGGCGTATCAAAATTATTCCAAAGGAGAACCCAACCTCAAATTCGAACACATTATTATTTGCTTCCAAATTATTTGTCAACAGGTCCAAAGTCATAAAAGACGCGACATTATTTCAGATCGGGTTAGGTCAGCATTAGCTTGAGAAGGAACAACTTAGCAATTACTACTCCTATTTTTTTCATACAATCAACCACCAGCTCTAGCAACAATGATGATGAACCATTCAGCAGGAAATGACAGCTCTCATCAGGAGCAAATGCTCGAGGAGCAAAACACTCCAGCCCAAATCGAATTCTTCAAATTATTGCATAAGATGATATCAAATGAGTCCTACACGGGTGTTGTTCAATGGGCTTCGGATAACAAGGGGTTCTTGATTCACAACAAGCAAGTCTTTTGTGACTATGTGCTCTCAAGATATTTTGGAAAGGCGAAATACACTTCTTTTACACGCCGATTAAAACGATGGGGCTTCAGACGTGCTACGAGTGGTGTTGATGTTGGTGCCTATTATCACGAACTATTCCATCGGAACATGGCTTTTGATAGTTATGGCGATGATGCTGATGTTGCTGGACCTCCGTCCATGCCAGGGGAGAATTCCATGCTATACGCTTCAAACCAAGCATGTATGAATGATTTTTCAAGTGTAGCTCTTCCTTTGAAGAAAAGGTCGAAACAGACGTGGTCTCCAGAGCCTCCATCATACTATGAGCACCAGGAACCCATGGCTTCTCCAATGTTGAGTTCTCCAAGGGCATATGCTGCCTCCCACAACTTTCTGCAAAATGATGTTGGGTCAAGCCAGATGGCTGACGTCCGCACAATGCCAGAGATCATGCGTGTGATCAATCATCAGAAGAGAAGAGAGCGAAAAGAAGATCTGCAGTCTCCAACATCAAAAAGGATGAAGTTGCACAGGGATCATTTGTACAGTGAGACTTTCCCCTCAATAAACTCGGATGTACGCGAAACATCTCAAGAATACGAGCCCTTTTATGATAGAAGTTTTGCGAGTCGTCATGGCATGCCATCAATGCATAGTGCACAAAGTGCGTCTACGAGCCTCAGTTCAATGACTCCTTTCTGCAGTTCTATGGAATACTTAGCCAATATGAGCGAAATGAGGTTGCGGCGGCAAGAACGGTTAATGAATTACTGTTCAAATGTCACAAGAGATGAATTCCAGTCAAACCACTCAAGGCATCTCATGCATAGGCCAGAGACAAATAATAATCGTACTGGGACTCATTATGAAGCAAGGCCACTATCTGTCCAAGGCAATTCGTATAATGACCATGAAAAAGATTCGACCTACAAGTCCGCAGTACCTTCACAATTTGGTTCTGTAAGGCTCGATGGGAGTCATTGGAGAGTCCCTATTCCAGATCTTCAGGAACCAAAGAAATTCCCCTTCAATAGAGCTGCATAACAATTATTTTAAACATCTAGTATTACTCTCAAGATTTGATGCGAATGCTTTTTACCTCGAGACTACTTTATTTCCTGCTTGCATTGCTTGTGGGCGAGATAAAACTAGGATAATTTTTTTACAAGATAATAGTGTATTCATCAGGGATGATGGAGTTCTATGTCGCACACCTTTTCCCACATGATACTATCGGAGTGTTTCCTAATAATGTAATTTCTAGGGTAGCTAATTGAAATATTGTAGAATCACGGAATGAAAATTCGTGTCACTGAAAAAAACAGCAGAAAATAGATCTGGCTGATAGCAATGAAAAATAATCCTACTGTAAACTGCTGGGAAAAAATAACTATCACTAATGCACTTCCTCGATGTGCATAACAGGATTATGTCAACATTGCATTGTCTTTGGTAGAAGGAGTTTATAAAAAATGTCTTCTTACACATCATGTCACAAAGTGCACACCATGAACTCAGCATTTAAAACATTCAATCATACATTGCTGGGACAGGCATAGCACTTTGGATTTTTTCCATATTGGATACACATTTCATCAATAGAGACAAGAAGCATTCTAAGTAAGTACTAACAACAAAAGTAGTCTCCTTCCCCAATACCAACATGCAACTTCGTGATGAGATGTCTTTTATATCCTGCAACAAGCCATCATTTATATTGATCTTATGATGGCTACCATAGTATTGCCTTTTCCTGTTGTCAAATGTTTGTGGTTTGTTCAATGTATTTTAACTCTCTAGAGTATGAATAGTTTCATTAGGGTGTATTAGTTTTGTCTTTTGATTTTTGGTCAACATACTTGACAGATCTTAAAATTTGAATGTGATTTGGTCATCAATAAAGTATTGAAACTATTTGATCAACTTTGATGTTTTATTTTGTTTCAAAATATATCAGAATGAAAACTGCATGAAATCATTGTCAAAATTCCATGCCAGTTCAATGTTAGGTAATGACAAAGAACTGCTAACTTGATTTTAAACAATTCCTTCCCAGCACTTTTTATTGATTACCTCTAGACTCTTTAATATTCAACACAACAATGCCATCATATCTTTACTGTTTCTTATCTCCCCTTCCTGAGCTTTTAGGTACTTGCTGCTATTGAAAATGAATTCCAATGACAGCTCAAGTGGTCTTTTGAAAACAGCACAAGATTGGCCCTTGCTGTTGAAATGAGGCATTGTTAGTAGCATTTTTACAGATACCACTTCAAATATTGGTGCTTCCTGCAATATGTTCTGTTGGTCAAATAACAGCTCCACCAAAATCTACATCTCTCTGATTTTTTTGCAGCAATATAACACCATCACCAATTCAAATTATTGCTTACATTTGTGACTTGTTGGTGATTGACACTAGTAATCCCCAGTCTCCAAAATGGAAACAAGCAGTGAGTAGAGTAGGGATACAATAAGCCCCAGAATGTATTTTACCGAATTGCCCTTTACTGTTACCAGAGCCAAAATGCAGTAATTGCTGGGTAATTGCTGGGTTTACCAGGTATTTGCTGTGTTTCCCACATTAAGCAAGGTAACATTTTGTTAATGCTCTCCTCCTGATATTGCGGTAAGAGCAATAAAAAGGGGTAACATATGGTAATATGAAGTAAGCCTGTGGCAACATACATTAAGATGCCTACTG
>JALLOT010002101.1:2308-13418 GCA_036939595.1 Thalassiosira livingstoniorum | reverse complement strand
TTTTCTCCGAAAAAAATTAGGGTTCTCTCTTCAGAAACAAACATACATATTAAAATAACGAAAGAGAGATGTTTAGTTGCTGCGAACCCTGCAAAGATCACGAACTTTTAAATTTTATTAATACTATCACTAAACGATCACCGTACCGATTCCACGATCATCCAATCATTCATACGATTCACATTGATCATATGATTGGTATGATCAGTGATCGGTTGGATGATCATTTGGATGATTGATGATCGGTTGGATGCTCGGTTGGACGATCGTTTGAATGATCGGTATTATTTTTTGTGAAGTATGGTATCTTATGGTATGGTACTGTACAACAATAATACAAGTATTATTCTACTTACTCGTAAGAATTAGGTAAGTACGCTTACCCTATCTTAATGACCGATCATGACCAGTCATAACTGATCATTCGACCGATCATGACCGATCATTGATCATTGACGATCATTGGATCAATCACACAATCATTGTATTGATCACATGATCATCCAAATATCTTTGACAGTTATCTCATCGCTAAACAATCATGCATCGGATACAACGGTGCAAATGCAAAAAGGTACCTTTATATCTTCGTATTACTTTGATTGTTTGGACTGAAAACAGTACTTTAAAAATAAAACGATCACAAATGATCCATTTTGCACTGTCTCCCAGAAAATTACAATTTTTTTTATACCAAATACCCCAGATGTCAATAGTACACAAAAAACGCCTGGCTTTATTTGGTGAAAACCTGTTTCACCTCGTTTGTCTCAGAAAAGTATTCTTCCTTGTCTTGTACTAAAAAATTGAATAATATGTACATATCTGTGTAATCTGGGCTCCAAAACCGGCCCAGATGATTACTTCCTTGATGCAATCACGATTTCGACTGAAACTGCTAACTTTTGTTTTTTAAAATGAATAAAATAATTATTACAAAAATTGAAAAATGTCTGAAAATGTTGATAAAAATACAGAAAACACCATCATACTTATATCTTGTTATCTTGACTAGTATTTTTTGTCATTCTACCAATCTAAATAACGTTACTTTGATAATTCATTCTATGATTTTTTGACTTATAGATCAATATTACACGGGAAAAAAATAATATCTATTAGCCGCGGATTAGCGGATTTAATTATCGCGGAATCAAGGTCTCCAACTTTTGTGGTAGGAGTATCAAAATAGTTCTCCCGTAATCTGATATTGCCAAAAAAAATCGGCCATTTTCTCCGATTTATTTGAGTCTTAATTGGCGTGGAGTCATATCCATTCCACAAAGTTCACAAACCTTTCACTCGATTCCACAACTGTTAGATGACGTCATAATAAAGTATAAATATTTAAGTAATATTTTTTTAGTTGAATTTTTTAATCACTTTCGCTGAAAATGGAAGTACTTCAAGGATCGCGTTCTCAAGGGAAGTTCCCAAAAATAATTGGCACCAAATTTAAACAATAAAATATCTGTAGGTATGTACAGTACATAGGCTGAACAATATTACAGTAGTAAATATATAACTAAGACGAACAAAACCTTAGTATAATATAGATTTTTAGTCGTGTATTATTAATAACTACACCTTATTTTGTTTGGGTATGTTCAATTTATTAGTACTATGTTGTTAGAAGGTATATAGTAATATACCCTAATATAGTACTACAAACATATCCGGACCAAAAAAATTTTTTTTATGCTTTTTCTTACTGTATTTCATTGTTTAAATAGGTTTTGGTTTGACTTAGATATTTTTTTGTTGTTTGCTAGTTGATGGCCTTAGATTGGAGCCAATTGCCAACTGCCTATTTGCTGCTGCCACAGCCACAGCCATCATTGTCGCCGCCTCCGTTTTGGCTGCCCCCCTGCAGCTGCCAATTGCTTTGTTGCCTCCTCTCTCGAGGAAGGTGTGTCACTTATTGTGGCAATTATTGTTGATTGTTGTGTGCGTGTGTGTCAGTGCATGGCGGGGGCGAACGAGGCAGTGTAACCATTGATGAGGTGCACATGCATCACTCATCGTCGCTGCCTCTGTTTCAGCTTTCCCCCCTGCAGCTGCCAATTGCTTTTTTGCTTTCTCATTTGGGGAAGCCCCCGTGTGAATCATTGTGTGTGTCAGTGTGTGGGGGGAGATTGAGGTGCAGTGTTGCCATTGACGGTGGAGAGGGGGGGGGGAGGTGGTGCCAATCTGATGGGATTTTCACCCCATCTCTTAGAATATCTGGGTGGGGAGGGAAGGGCTCTTTTTAATTTACATTTAAAAATGTTGTTGTTGATTCTAAATTGAATTCCCTTTTCCTAACTTTATTCAGGCATTTTTTCAAGAAATTCAGAACCTCCAGCCATGTTTCTTGCTTAGGACTTTTCTCTGTGATCACATATCCAACTGGGTTGGGGCATTTGTGACTCGCAACAAAGACCAAGCTTGAAATCAGTTCTGTTGGTTCTTCAAGTCGCTTTAATCCATCAAGTTTTCAATATCTTTCCTTTGCAATCACATATCCAACTAGGTTCGGCGTATACTGTGTGTTTTTGAGCCACATGTACAGTGCAATTTGCCCAGTCGAAAGAAGAAATCAATAATAGCATGACATCCATGCAAATATCCATCAGGTAAGTATTTCATTTTCATCATTATTTAATGTTTTTTTAAAACTAATGTGAAGCTAACTCCCTTTTTGTTTTTATTCAAAACTTTCAGGTAGGACAATTTATTTCACCCACAAAATTGCATGTCTGCTGGGCAGTTGTTTTGTTCTTTTATGGTTTAGAACCTGACCAAAAAATAGGTGGTTTACCGACCCTTAGGGGCCATGCGGGAGCTATGACAATTTTTTCACGCCTGTTTGGTGTGTTAAAAAAATTGAAGAAGCATTTGCTTTCATTTGTGTTTTGTTTCATCTCTGCTTTTGAAACCAATGCAAAGCTAAATCCCTTTTTGCTTTTACTAAAAATTTACAGGTAGGACAATATCTTACTCCCATCAAGTGCCAATTCTTCAGAGGGGTTTGTTTTGTTGTCTTATGGTTTAGAGCCTGACCAAAAATTAGGTGGTTTACTGACCGTTAGGGGCCATGCGGGAGCTATGTCTTTTTTTCATGACTGTTTGGTGCGTCAGAAAATGGAAGAATCATTTTGCTTTAATTTGTGTTTGCTTTCACGTTTTCTTTTTCAAACTGAAGCAACGCTAACTCCCTTTTTGCTCCTACTCAAAATTTCCCAGGTAGGACAATATCTTTCTTCCATCAAGTGCAAGTTCTGCTGGCTTGTTGTTTTGTTGTTTTATGGTTTAGAGCCTGACCAAAAAATAGGTGGTTTACCAACCCTTAGGGGCCATGCAGGAGCTATGGCATTTTTTTCATGACTACTTCGTGCTTTAAATAATGAAGAATCAGTTGGTTATCTTGTGTTTGTCTTCATCTTCAAAGTTTGAGTTCCTTTTTCAGCTGATGCTGATTGTCTTTCAGTTGAGCTGTTGTATGCAGTTTCCTGACCATATTTGGTGGTTTGTTGACCCTCAGGATCATGCATGAGCCTTGGAATAGAAATATGGAATGCAATGTTTTCTTACTTATCCAATGCATTTGATGGGGGTTGTGGATGGCACATTGTGGTGAAAGGTTTTGAAAGTCATGCTCCTGCAAAAATCTAATGTACACAAGTCATGTGCTGCAGAATGGGACTTAGTTTTGACTCGCATTCAAAACTGGATCTGCAGTTGGATGATGCCTGGTTATTGCAAAGACAATGACAAGTATGAAGTGTCAAAGTTTCTTTTTTTCTTGTATCTTCAAAGTGAAAAGGTTCTTGAAGTATGTGAGGGATGGACTTTGATCACATGTATTGTGGCCTTTGTCAGGCAGTATGTATTGGTTTATGAGAACCAATTCCATTTTTTCAAAAAGAAGGATGTCAGATATTTTGGTATCATTGGTGCCAGTGAACATGAGGGAACTAATTATGGAATGAGGAAACATGCTGCACCCATCAGGCCAACTGCATCCCTTACCAAAAATGCAAAAGCTTTGAACTTGCAAGCCAACATGAAAATATCACAGATAGAAGGTGAAACAACAAATCAATTCATCAAGTCTAACAAATTGTGGTCATACAGGTTGACAAGCCTCTATTTGGTAAAAGAGGCAGAGGCAATTCTTGTAACCCTAATGGCAGAAATTCCTGACTTTGAGATTAGGATGACTGGTGCAGCACAATTTCAGTTGTATTCACACAAATTGGAAAAAATTAGCAACATCTATGAAAACTTGGTAACTAACACCTCAATAGTCATTTTTTTTAGAGTGAGGTAAGTTTGAATATTCTAATTCATCTCTCAAACCATTTACTTCATTTCTCATCATCCTACGTTTTTTAGAACTATAAATAGTACAGATGGAACAGCATTTTGTGACTGTTTTGAATATGAAAAAAATGGATAACCGTGCCCATGTATTGCTAGATTATTTGTAAATCTCATTCCAGATTGGAAAGGACTTAGCCAACATGATATTGTATTTAGATGGTGGACTTCATGTTATGTTACTCATGGGTACAAATATCTGTCAATAGATGGACTTACTGAACTGTTTCATGAATTAAGGTCCAATGACAAAAGGGGGAAAGATATGAATCTTGAACAGTTGATTGGTCTCAATGTTGTTCCAGTTGTGTCTCCATTTGAAAAGAAATCTGCCATTGACATAATTGGCAACTACTCTGAGCATGATATTTCCAGTTTCAAAACAAGCATGGAAAACAATAGAAGTGAAGGTTTTGCTGTGACTACTCATTTTCCATTGGGACAAAAGGAAAACCAATGTGATGATGAACAACTGTAGACACAAAAAAAGACAAGTTAAAAGTCTATGGCAAAAAGTTTGTGATTGTCATGACAAGATTGGACAAAGTGAGGAGTTGGAGTCATTGTTAACTAAACGTCTGACTATGATGAGAAACAAAATTAACACAGAAAAAACAGAGAGATTCAAAGGAAAAACAGTGAGTTTGCTGGGAGACAAATATGAAGATCAAGCAAGAGTTTTTAACACCAAATACAATTAATTAATAATTTTATTATTACTGAATTCATCCCTATTCTTCTTCATCCTCTTCCATCATGGACTCAAAGTGCTCACTGAAATTTTTAGTTTCTTCGGATGCCCAGAATATGACATGAACAATATAATCCTTGATAATGCTCTTTACTTTCATTAAATTCATTTCCAACTGCATCTTGGATCTAGTATTATTATCTCAGACATTAATTTTGCCAGTCCACTCTTCATCTTGGCACCAAAACTTCCATCCAGTCAAGTGACACCATCCACCAGAATCAGATTTTTGTAGAAAAGCCTCCATTGCTTTTGCATTTGATTTTATTTTGTTGGAATAGAAACATACCTGAAATTGCCAACCTCTTTTGGGATCAAGATGAATAGTATCCTCAGAAAGTGTTCTGTTCATTTTCAATCTGTGTCTATTTTGTTTGACAAAAATTTGTGAGAATTAATTGTGAGAGCCCACAGCATTTGGATTGCCGCACAGCATTTGGATGAATTCCCACCACGAAAATTCAATCATGCACACCCTTCACACACCCCAACACACCCTCAATGATCAAAAAAAATAATTATTTCCATTCATGAACAGGAAAAATCAAAAAATCATGTCATAATTTACTAATTCCTCTGTAGTTTATATATGTCCTGTAAAATGGTAATTGAAAAAGCACTTGATCATTATCCACTATTGAAAAATTACTTAAGTATTTATCCAAAAATGGAATAAACTTGGTAATTGTCCAAAATTGGAAATTCCATTAAAATTCAACAAAAATTGAAATTGGTACAAAATTCCACTAATTCCTCTGTTGTGTACTACTTTTGGTGTAATTTTCCATAATTGGAAAATTATTTCAGAATTTTTCCAGCATTAAAAAAAAAAACTATATAATTTTCCAATTTTGGAAAATAACATTGAAATTGGCCAAAAACTGAAATAAGTACAAACTCCACTAACTCCTATGTTGTGTATTACTTTTAGTGTTATTTTCCGTAATTGGAAAATTACTTTAGTATTTATCTACTATTGGAAAGTAACCTGGTAATTATCTATCCTTCTAATATAACACTAAATTTTGACTGAAAACAAAATTGGTACAAAATTCCACTAATTCCTCTGTTGTGTACTACTTTTAATGTTTTTTTTCATTTTTGGATAATTACTAAGTTATTTTCAATAATTGGAAAATTTCTTAAGAATTTATCCACAATTGGAAACTAACTAAGTAATTTTCCAATTTTGGAAAATAACATTGAAATTTGCCAAAAAATGGAAATGGTACAAATTTCCACTAATTCCTCTGTTGTGTACTACTTCTAGTGATATTTTCCATCATCGGAGAAATACTTGAGTATTTATCCAAAATTGGAAAATAACCTGGTAATTATCCATTTTTGGAAAATAAACCTAATTTTAAATTGAAAACAAAATTGGTACAATATTCCACTAATTTGTGTGTTGTGTACTACTTTTAATGTCATTTTCCATCATTGGAAAATTACTTAAGAATTTATCCACTATTGGAAAATATCCAAGTAATTTTCCAATTTTGGAAAATAACATTAAAATTAAAAAAAAATTAATTGGAACAAAATTCCACCAATTCCAGTGTGATGTACTGGATTAAGTGTTATTTTTCATATTTGGAAAATAACTTAAGTTTTTATCCACTTTGGAAAATAAGTAAGTAATTTTCCATTTTTGGAAAATCACATCACTTTCATTTAGTACTAATTCCTATGAGAAAAAAAGAAGTTTGCTGATTTTCTTTTTCCAGAAAAAGAGAATATCACAATAGTGATTGCTATGATACCATCAAAGACACTGCAGTGGAGAATCCCAAAATATTTCTGAGGAAACGATATAACTGGGCACCTTTTTCAGTATGTCCTTCTGTTATAATTACAGCAACTGAATGTGTATCCTCCCTCATTTGTTGTTGTCATATTTCTTCAAGCTGAATTTCCAACGTACAATAGTGAGCCAGCACCAGAAAGCCACTGCCAAAACAAAGGTTTTTTAAAAAAATATATAAGCTAAGGCAAATAAAAGGGCAATCAGCAAAATCACTGCCAAATCAAGTATTCTCAAATATGTTGTTCCAAAACAAAAGATGTCAAAGGCAATTGTCTAATATAAACAAAGAGTCTCCATCTTACACAAGCTTCTTCCAGTAGTAGGAGACACTGTGCTTCTTCACTTAGGCAAACAATCTATAAACCAATCTCGTGGCAGAGCTTTGGAACAAGAAGAGTGCATCATCATAAAAATTCAATACTCTTCTATTGTAGGAATTATTTGGTTTGACTGCAAAAAGGCTCTTGGTAGAATATAGTGCTATCATTTCCAGAAAATAAAAAATATTAAATGGTTGAAAAAAGCAACTTCTGGCAGAATCTCTAGGAGAAACAAAGAAGTTGCCAATACTTATGCAACAGTAACCAATGTGGATCCCAATGTTGATCAACAGCTGGATTGAGATGAAAATAGAAAGGGACATGCTTGCAGGGAGATTGGAGTAATGCCAAATACAAAAGTCATTCATCCTGATGGCAGATATGAAGCAAGCATCAATAAACTTCTTTGCAGTCAAAAAATTATTGAGTGCAAAATTCCTTTGGAGGTGGTTATATCTAATTTTCACACAGGAGGAATGTCTAAAGTTGTGTCTTCATTGAATCCAAAAGATGAGATATCAGGTAGAATTAACTTATCTGATATTCAGTCAACTCTTCTCCCTTGTGGAGCACATCTGAAACAGAGGGTGTGTGATACATTGTCAAAGAACAAAACACTCGATGAAAGTTTTGCCAAAGGATTTTCTGGAGATAGACTCTGCATGTGTGCTACACCAAATTTGTCAAATGAAGTGTCAATGAGTGACACATCTGTTTCTCCTGCATTATTGACCAAAAAGGGCAGCAATATAGTGATGATCAGTCAAACATCATTGCAGCCATATGTAAAGTTGGAGACTATTTGAGTTCATCTTCTATTGCAAAAATATTATCTTGATTGAAAAATAAATGTCTATTTAACCTTTGTGCTTACTTGCTTGTTTGCTGTCAAGCTGTGATGGACAGGAACATACAGTACAAGAGAAGCATTGCTGTTAGGAAAAGAAGAAAAATTCCCAAAGAACTTTTGACTTATGTCAATCTTTATTTCTTTTGTCTTCATTCAGTCTGGATTTTGTATATCTTTTCCTTGACCAACCCCATCAGGTCAGCTTGGATGGATTAGAATGAATTTATGATAGAATATGACATATTAATCCCACCAAATGTTTTCGAATTGAGGGTACATATTAGAATGTGTGTAGAGCCATCAGGAATTCACTCCTCCAAGTTCAAGATTATTTTTGACTTCATTGTTATATTGCACTATGTTTTGATAATGATCAACAGTCAATCCCTCAGTGATGAATTGTGTGAAATTCAGTAATACAGGTTGATCAAAGGGAGGTCAGATGCTTTGAGTTTTATTGAGTTTTTGGACAGAGTTCTGATTTCTGATTTAATCAGTTATTATGAGAGAATATTAATTTTGTTTTCCATGCAAAGACTCAAGGCTAATTCTTTGGTAGCTATGATGATGTCTATTGATATTTTGGATGAGGGGAGGGTCCCATTAGAAGAATGCAAACTACTTGTATTCAAACAAATGAATGATGAAAAGGCTGCATCTATCGGTGCCATTGGAAAGTGGCTTGGTGCAGGTGCTGATTCACATGTGATGAAATCGCTGATTATCCTATGCAATAATTGGAACAAAAATAACAACTTCTTGCTTACTCATGGAGAAAACAAGGATGTCTCTGAAACAATCCTACAAGATGTGAGTGCAATGATTGAACCCTCAGTTGGAAATAAGGTGAATGATATGGTTGGCGAAATTTGTCAACAATTTAGAAGGTGCAGTTCTGGAAAAAATAAAGACAATAGTGTGGAAGAGAGTGGGCATTCATGCTAGTTTCTAATTTTGTTATCAAGTATCCAAAATTTGCTGATGATACCAAAGAGTGGATGAAATTAGTTGAGATAAAAATCAACAATTAATTTAATTAGTTTTTGAATTATTTATTTGGGCATGTACTTGGTTTGACCCATCTATTTCTCTGTGAATCTAACACTACCTTTCTTACTGCCTCTTGTGGTGCTTTGAGGTCAGTTCTTGCTTCTGGTGGTCTTTTACCTAAGTAAAATATGCCATGATCAGTAACAGAATCAATTGTCAATGACCTCACATGACTATCTTCAGTATTGAATGTGTAAGCCCATTCATTTAAGCAGTGCTTTGGCTTGGCCAGGAAATGGTTGATCTGTTCCTCCTGCAGCTCTAAAGGGTCCTCAGCATACTATTTTGTGTGCAAAAAATGGAGCAATTTTTTTGTAATATGCCTTCACTTTGAACTTGGCTGACAGAACAATCATTGCATTTTGCAGGCAGTGGTTCCACGGGGGCAGTAGCTTATGCTCCCATTTATATGATTTCTGCATGAGCGCAATCTATTTCTGTAACAAATAGTCGTGGACTTGATAAGGATTTTCAAAGTTGAAACCATGGTCATCTAGAAAGAATACAGTTGGAATGAGTAATGTGAGAAGAGTATTTCATCAAAATGAAAACCAAAGCAGTTACTTGCCTGTCAATATACTGTCATCATATTCATCATCATCCTCTCCTTTTTTCCATTATTTTCAATATATTCAAACATGTGTATTGGATGAGTCAGTGCATAAATGAATGAACCTGCAACTTCCCACACCTCCTTCAAGGCTGCACGAATTTTTTTCTGACCAACTCATCTATTTTTTCAACTGTAGTTTTAACAAATTTTGGTTTCCCATCTTTTATTTTTCAAATAGATTGAATGAAATCTGCTCTCCACATTAACATGATGTTGACCCAGGATTGGCTATCTTTTCAACAGTGCAGTCATTGCACCACCTTTCCAGACACCCCTTGGTTGGGCGTTCCTTGAAGTATCCCTCACTTCCACAACAAAACATACAGTCCCTAAGATTTGCCTTTTCGTGGTAGGCTTGCAATTGATTGTTTGAGACGCCTTCTTTGTCCAGGTAGTCCTTTTTTCTTCCCTCATACTTGGTGTATTCTTCCACCTTCACCCTGGTCCATTCCATTGTCTTCTTGCTTGGTCTTAGTGCAACATTGAGTGCCACATAATAGGAACTCAGCACCAATCCAGTGAGAGAGCATGCTCTGTCCAGATTCATCTTGAGATCAAACTATTTTGATGTTGAATGGAAAAGATCAAAAAAGGAATTGGTGTAATTGTCCAACAAAAAAGCAAAATTTGGTTTCAGATCTTCTGTGGGGCATAGAAATTCTTTCGGAATACCCTCTAGATTGAAAGTCTTGTTGAGTTTGATCTCTCCCTTCTCTCTTGCCTCTTTGAAACTGGATAGAAATCTATTAATTTCATCAATAGATGAGTCAGTTGCTGATTCCAACTTGGCTGTTGCTGATACCTTTGCATTACTGGATGCTGAAGCTCTTATGATATCATCGGTGGCATTGCCAGATGCTGATGCTTCCATGATGTTGTTGATTTCAGCAGTACCAAAATCCTCAATCTCACATTAACTTGCCACTACTGATGGTCTTTGCTCATGGGGACTTACAGTTCCACTTGATCTTGCCACTGCAGATGGTCTTGGATCCAAGTCACTTGAACTTTCATCTACTGTTGGTCCTGGCTCTTGGGGACTAAAAGGTGCATCAGAGCTTGCCACAACATATGGTTGCATAGAGGGAATGTGTACTTCTTCTGGAGTTCTTGTAATCTGCAAGCCTAAATGTACTGAACTTGCAGTTGCCAATGCCAATGTCGATGCATTTATTGTTGTTGAGTTTGCTGATGCAGAAGTTCTTGCCAATGATGATGAGCTAGTAGAGTTAATGGATATGACCTCTATATCCAAACCTGCATCGGAGGCTGCATCAGCACAAATTGGTCCAGCATTTGGATTAGCTAATAAGTTGGCTTGATTAGAGGTAGCTGTCCTGTTGGCACCAGCATTTGC
>JALLOT010002100.1:0-13429 GCA_036939595.1 Thalassiosira livingstoniorum | reverse complement strand
CGCTCTTCCGATCTGGTTTGAAAATTTCACACTTTTACTACGCCACCCCCTAATGACATGAAAGCTGGCTTCCCAGTCCAGCAATTAGACAAGATTGAAGGCCAGCCAACTTTGTATGAACTAGTCAAGAGACTGCAAGTACTATGCCGGTGTGCCAAATCAGTATTTTTACACCGCAGTCAGTTGGGACTCCTATTCCTCACGCTGCATCCTCAGATGTGTGCAATGTACAGTCCAAATCCACCAACACCATTAAATCCCCTCCCTATGACACCAAATTACACCCAGGGAATGAATGAAATTGACCAAGAGCACACATTGAATGTCAGTGTGCAGCGATGGAAACAGCAAATACAAGGAACATGAACACCATACTCATGGAAATGCTCCTCCAAGTGATTGGTGAAGAGTACAAGAGGGACATCGAAAGTGACTTTATTGGTACACCCGGCTGCCCCTTACTTGATTCAGCCCAATGGACCTGCAGGCAAACAGGGACCAAATGAATCGTGCATGGGATCCCACAACACCCATCACAAGTATGTTCCGCCAAATCAATGATGCAAACAAATTTGCACAATTTGCACGCCATCCCATGCCCGATGCGGAATTAGTAACAGCAGGAGAAATTCACATTCTTAAATCTGGCGTCTTCCAAAATGCATATGGTGAATGGTGGGAGGAAGACCATATTCATCGTACATGGGCAAATTTCAAGACATTCTGGCATGAAAAAGACGCCCTACGTTGACAAACTACAATTACAGCAGTGCAAGCAGGATTCAGGAACAGTGCTGTGCAACAGCACCAAACACAAGACAACGAAGCCTACGACATAGCCATTGCAAACTTCGCCACTGCACATGTGGCAAATAGCACGGCCTTTGCACTACTTAGTTAGTGGACTCAGTTAAACAATGATGCAGTCACTCTTTTCTTGTTATAAGTAGATATTTATTCTCTTTTCTATGTGTTACCTATTGCCACAATAGAATTTTTGGGTGAAAATTTGGTAGATCTAAGAACACAGAATATTAAATAATAATGATTATAGTAACAGTTTTTATAAATTTAGTTGAAAATCTTGAAATTACAGCAAATTTCCAGCTGACAAACTTTCAAGAACTAATGTTGGAGTCCAGGAGTTCCAATACCAATGTTAGGTTGCTTTTCCCCTTTTACAATATCCATTTTGTAGAGAAGAAATTCTGGAAAAAACAGGGGATGGAAAATTCCCTTTTTTCCTAATTTGGGTTATTGAACTAAATGAGTGTTCTCCATTTTCCCCTGAATTTTCATAAAAAAGCTTTGCTAGTGGTCAGGAAGATAACACAACCTGAGAACCCATGATAATCCAATTATTTTACCAGACCAACATTTAAATATTTTGGGAAATCTATTTTTCTCATTCATGATTCATGATTTTTTGGAAATTTGCCTAATATTGCTGATGCCTGGACAAAATGAAGTTTTGGATTTACAGAGTTTATGAAAAAGGGGAAAGGGAGAGTGAAAGTATGATAGTAAAAAGTACATTTACTGGCTACAAAATGAAATCCATTTTGGAAATAGAACTACCTCTCCCAAACCATCAAAAGGCAATTTGTACAAGCAGGAGCAACTTCTCAAACCTCCTTGGGTCAGACCAGGGGATTGAGCCCCATACATGTTGCACCCTGTGATCTAGTTTTTTTAGTTTTGCCACTTATTCACTAGCGTGAGCTGGTGACTTAGTTGCAAAACTCAACATTCAGAATGATCTAGTTTGTTCTATAAATGAGTGGATCATTTTTATATTTGATGTTGATGGACACACCACAACAAAACATTGAAAATGATTTTTAATGTCTTTACCTGTCTGGCACTTACGTAGTAGAGCCTGTCAAAGATTAAGTACCCAGATACATATCAAAAATTGTTGATAAAACAGAACAATTAAGGGTAAAAGAACCTAATAGAGACATGGACACTTTGCATAACATAATTTGTTCTGCTGTACATATATTCACAAGATCAGGTTGTATTACTTCTATTATGAGACTCAATTGAAATCAAAAATTCTATGTTAGTGGTCACTTTTGTACCATGGCAACAACAATGTATTTACAGAATCTTCATGTGTTTTTCTGTCTCTCTATGATTTCTTTTGGTAAGAACTTTATTAGATAAAAAAAATATGACCACAGTGATATCCATTGAATTTTAAATTTTAAATCAGGACCTAAGCTTGGTTCATATGTAAATTTAATGCCCAATATTGTGTGGAACCCCTTTTGCAGTGTTCTGCCTACCATTTGTTCATTTTACTTTCTGCAATATTTGCATGAGCTTCAACTTTGACATTTTGTGTTTTGCAAAAATCCAGAATTGTGCAAAAACAAGTTCCATGTTGCCCCCATTTGAGCCATATGTTTGTTTTCATTCACCAAATCAGGGACATATCAAGTAAGTGGGTTGATTCACTCTCTGATCTTTGACATTCAATACAATGAGTATCAAGAGAAATTGCATTTCAGATGGTCTCTTTCATGTGATGCAGATGATAAATCATCCAGATACAATACAGGCTATGTTGTTGATTATGTTCCAGCGTTACAGCCTCTAAACTGCTGTTTCAGTTTGTAGGGTTTTGGAGGAAAATGTTTTTATATGGTCTTATTATCTAGAGGCTTTATTGTTTATTGTAGGCTTTGCAGTCTATATCTTAGTTACAACTGGATCCAAGGATGTCATGAAAATATCATCTCCAACTGTCACTTGTTTTCCTTGATGTGATTGTACTTGTTGTTACATGGTGCTATGTATTCGAGCTCTCACTTCCATGGTTCTTACATATTGTTCTGAAATGACTCTTGCGGATTCGTTTACTTTTAGGCAGTTTTCTTCATTTTTGGAAGTGAAGGATGTATTATGAATTTCCCGTACATGTTCATTTGCTGGATGGATGGATGGAGTTGATTTTTCTGACACCATGATGGACGAATGATGGGATTGATTTTGGAGTTCCCATTCTTGATCCATTGTGCTTTCCTTTCTTGTGTACATCATAGATGACTCTCTAGGAGAGACCCACTTATGATAGCAACCAACATTATTATCATTGCATTTATTGGACAGAAAACAGCTAAAAATAGTAGTAGGTAGGGACAAAAAAATAACAACTTTTACTCATCGAAAACAATATAACAATGACAGCACCTAAAGGGGGATGTATTGTTCGGAAGTTAGAGCAGCAAACACTTCCACCCAGTAATGAAATTCTGAAGGAATTGGGGATGAGACAGCTTTATGACGAAGAGAGCAATTCATTTTCTTATTTGATATGGTGTGAAACAATTTTCTTTGTGAAACTGTTTTTTTGCACATCAACCTTTCTTACCAGAATTAATGACTGAAATTGTTAGGGACAAGGACACTGAAGACGCTGTAATAATTGACCCGGTTAAAGACCAGGTATCCAGAGATATCGTTGTCAGTACGACGCTAAACCTTGTCTATGCAATCAATACTCATGTCCATGAAGATCATATTTCTGGATCGAGTTCGCTGAAGCGGAAAATTAAAGGATTGAAAAGCGTTGTATCTAAAACATCGGGCGCGAATGCTGATGAATATGTGGAGGACGGAGATGAGATCCATTTCGGCAATCGTCACATTGTTGTAATTTCCACGCCTGGGCATACTTCAGGTTAGTTAATATAATAATATGTTGTGAATCATCTGACATTATTGTGTGCATCATCTGACATTTTGCACCTTCAGGTTCCGTGAGCTTTTTGTTGGATGATTCCAAAGCTATTTTGACTGGCGATACTTTGCACGTAAATAAATGTGGAGCCGTTATGCCGGAAAGTGGGTCAGTCGAGGCCCTTTATGACTCATTGTTCAATAAATTGTTCAAACTTCCTGATGATTGCATCGTTCTTCCAGGACATGATGTTGGAGTGGAAAATCATTCGACCATCGGAAAACAAAGGCTTGTTATCATGAGCAAATATGGAATCACGAAGGCAGAATTCGTTCAGTCAATTAAGGATAGGGATGAAAACGGGGAGCCCCTTCCAAAAATGATGAGTGTGTCAATTGCGTCCAATATGAAAGATGGTGCGACACCATTTAACATTCGTTCCTTGCGCACAAGGGTGAAACAGAGATGGGGGATATTTGGTTGAGGACTATCATTTGACGAGGTACCTACAGAGGTATGCATGGCGAGCAGAGCCGCCCATAGTTTGAGATTGAATTGTTTTACTATATTTTTTGCGTAGACAAAAATGAAACAATCACGTAATAGCATTTTTCAATGAGAATTATCTGTATTGTCGGTTACAGTTTTCAATTGCTATGTGGTTTGATGAAAGAATAACCTAGAAAGGAAGTTAGGGAGGTACCTCAAATAGCAGTCCAACTCCTAGGTCGTGAATCGAATGGACTGAAAGCAGAAAATTTCTCTAGTCCACCTCACTCAATCCCTTTAAAGTTCTACTGCATTACTCATGTTTTATGTCAATAGAAACAGAATAAAGATTTGATGTGTTTGTTACTAAATGTCATTCCTACTAGTGGTATTGACACCAGAGAAATTAAATTGCTCTCCTGAAACATGAAAATACGTACAATGTGAACATGCCCAATTCTTCAAATATTTGAAGATTAGGATTTACCTACTTCTTGAATAAATAAAATCTCTACCTTCCACATTTACGACTACAACCCCCGATTGTGAGACATCAGAATAAGTGATTCAACAACACTCTTTTCATCTGTCTCATTCGCTGTAGCACTGGTATCGCGGGCTTGGGAAGAAGGGTGATGTGAATGATGATGCTGCAGTTGATGGGCTTGGTGAGAAGATAGATGTGAAGGATGAGTACCTTCGTCGCCACGGCATTGACGTTTGTTCGCACTACCATTGCTTGCACTGTGCAAGTTATTGTAAGAATTGTGAAGACCTACATGCTGAGACGTATGCTCTGCACTATATGGCTGCTCTTGTTCTTCTAGATCACCACCAACAAAAGTACGTTTTTTGGGAGGTCGTTTCTTATTGTTTGCGTTGATATCAACGGAGTAGGACGATGTCGATTGATTCTGTTGGGAAAATGTAGCATCAACGTTGGAGGTGATCATGTTTTCTCCGTAGCTCGAGGAACTAAGTCCTGAAACTCCTGAAATACCCGCCACCCCTGGAATGGCTAAGCTTTCTTCGGGCAAGCTTGATGACACATCCATTGCCGTTGATTGTGGTTGTGCTAAATTCAAGGTAGACTCGTCCTGTTCTTGTCCATCCTCCTCCGAACCAGTTAATGCTGCTGCTGCAGCCGCCTTTTTATTCCGTATGCTTACATTTCGTTGAAATCTCAGTTCTTCCCCCACCTTTTCTCCTTCTTCAATGGGGCGGAAACAAAGAAGCAATTCTTTTTCTACTTCTTCTTCGGGCTCAATGTTGTTTGCATCCGTGCTTCCATCGTTGGTGCTTGCTGTGTTACTAGATTCCAGTTGCTGCTTTGGAGTTGCTCCTGAAACTGACCCAGTTCCTGCTCCTGCTTCTCCAGGTGCCTTGGGATTAGGGGGCACAATCCCCAACTCTTTGTCCACGTCATTGAGGGAACGGGTTCGGATGGAGGATGTCAATTCACACCAAATGGTAGTTAGATCATCACGAATGAGACGAACATTGCACGCTGGTGCAAGTGGTCTGGAACGTCTTCCTGTAAGTAGATGAAACGAAAACGAAACACAAGATGAAAAAATGAAATATGAGCATAAATAATGATCAAAGCTGCATTCCGCCAAATGTCGGAAAACAAACTCACGCTTTTTCTTAGCTGACGGGTCAAAACTAGCACTCGCCGAAGAACTCGAACTATCTTCAGGATACTCATTTGATTCTTCTGGACTTTCATTAGATTCTCTGTATCCCGAATCTTCTGACGAGTTTCCACTCCTTGCTGCACCATTGGATGACTTTTTCTTACTCTTGCTCAACGAGGAATCGACGCTTGAAGAAGATTGTTCTTCTTCTTGGCTATCAGCGTTGTCATTGGCACCGGCATTCATTGTGGAGGAAACAGCATGTTTTCTACGGATGGAATGCAGGTTGGCCTGTTCGGACGACGATGCCTTATTGCTATCAGTTTTGCTTTTGGAGGACGGGGAATTGTCGGGGTAATGCCTTAAAGAAGAGAGTCTAGCATCAGCATTGTTGGCAGTTACGGAAGCACCCATTACATCATCCTTGTGGGAGAAGCGGCGATCCATCTTCTTGGCACCAGAGGAGGAGGAGGATGAATTGTTTTGATCGCCTCGTTCCATCTTGAGTTTCTTCTTGGGAGAGGGATTATTTTCTTCTCCCGTGCTGCTCTCGGGTCCAAAGGATGAATTCTTGTGAGTCAGCGAGGAAAGTTCTCCGACATTGTTCCTCTGTTTACTTCCTTTGGCGTTGTCCGTGTGCTTATTCTTGCTGGGTGGATCGCCCGAAGAGTCTGAAACATCTTCTCCTGCTGCTACCGCCTCAGATGCTTGACCCTCTCTGACATTCACCTCTAACAGAGGAAAAGACTGCTCCGAAGAATGAGTTGATACCACCACCGCATTCGAAGACACACCCGAATCATTGGCATTCCGTCCATCTTCTTCACTCCCTCCTCCTTCATTGTGATCATGGTGGTGGTCATGACGATTATGATGCCTATTCTGCCCCTCATCGTCTCCATCCGAACTCACAGCTCTCATCTCCGCATCCACCAAATCTTCAATCAACCTCCGAATCGCTACCCTTGACTCTGGCACCATTACATCCTCGATACTCTCTCCAATCAAATCATCAATTCTATGCCGTAACACCCGTTCCACCTGCATACTACAAAAGGTAATGCGCCCATCAATACTAATGGCCACGACAGGATCGGGCAAATAACTCAAGATCAAGGCCTGACGGCGGAGCCGGGCGTTGTCTCGTGTCATTTCTTCAATGAGGGCTTTCTTACGAGCACGAGAGGTACATGCCGATTTGCGGTTGGCGATTCGTTTGGCGTGGCGTTTTTCTTCTTTGCGGCGGGCATCGGCGAGGAGGAGAGCGGCGGATTGGGGGATTGGTTGGTGGGAATCTCGGAGAAGTTTGACGTGTGCTTCTGCAGTGGATGGAGTAGTTCGATTGGGATATTGGGTGAGAATGTCTTTTGCAGGAACCTTTAGTGAATCACAAATAATACACCTAGTGTCTGTGAACTTACCAAGCTCTTCCAAAGTCCATTTCTGCATAGTTGTCATTGGCACGGGAGGAATGGGAGCCACCAATGGTCTTTGTGCTGCTGCCCCAGGTGCTCCTCCCGTGGGTGGATGATGATGGTGATGATGATGGTGGATTGTTCCAGCTGGCAACCCATTGGCAATGTTTGGCACACCGGGAATACTTCCAGGCAGTACACTTCCGGGTACACTTGGTACCATGGGAGGCATCCTCGCAACTCTACCACCCATGCTCTCAGGGACAATTCCAGACAAGGATTTGTTGGAGAGAGCCAAACTTGGACTGGAACCCACCAATGCACTAGATCCACTGCCTGTTGGTGGCGGAACAACTCCTCCCGCCATAGTACCCGCTATGGAATTTCTAGGTGAAGGCATTAGAACGGCAGGTTTGACATTCCCATTCATCTGACTCTTGGCGTTTTTCCTCAAAGGCAATGCTATCTTGGCCTTGTGCTTGTTGGTATTATTCTCATTACTGGGACCTTGAGCAGAAATCTTTTTTCCATTATCATCCTTGGTGTCAGGACCACCATTCTTGGTCTTTGCACCATCCGAGGATGATGACAAAGTAGAAGAAGACTTTGATTTCATTGAATTGGCCGATTGAGGTGCAGGTGAAACTCCCGCTGATTGAGACACGACTGCCTGATTCGGCGGAGGATTGCCGGGATTGATAGGTATGGGAGCTGCTAAGGCTGCCGGGCGAGGAGGCGCAGATGCCACCGAGGGAGCTGATGCCGCAGATGCAACAGAGGCCGCACGAGGAACGGATGCTCCAATTGCTCCAAGGTTTGCAGACATGGCAGAATTTGACCTGGGATGCTGAAGATGCTGCGAGTGCTTTGGGTGCTGCGTGTGCTGCGGAAGCTGATGCTGCTGAGAATGCTGTCCAGGAGATCGACTGGCACGGGTTGGATTGGGATTGGGATGGAATTGAACCGCATATTCAACGGAAACGCACGGACCCTGATGTGCTGACTGGGTGCGGTGGCCCGGACGAACTGCGGCTTCCTGACTCGCTTGAGACGATTGACTTGCCGTCTCTTGTGCTGCCTGTTGCGATGATTGTGAAGCTTGTACTACACGTTTCTGAGCCTCTTGCTGAGCTTGAGCCTGCACTTGCTGCTGGGCCGCCTGCTGGGCGGCCTGCTGGACTGCTTGAGCTGCTTGCTGCGCTTGAGCCGCCTGCTGCTGCTGGTGATGAGCCTGCAATGTCACATCTGGCGAAGACCCGGAGGAATTGGATGGAGAAGATGCCGAGCCACCATTTCCACCACTCCCAACATTGCCTCCACCAACACCTGGAGCAGAAGCACTAGGGACGCCACCGTTCCCAACCACGCCTGCAACTCCACCAATGCTGGGAGTCGGAGCTGCACCAATGGAGGATGCTCCTGGAGTTCCCGAGGTGACCACACCTGGCACTCCGCCTGCACTTCCAACACTTCCAATGCCTAGTGAACCCAACGAAGGCACACCTGCCGATGCACCTGCCGCCGCTGATACACCGGGTATGCCAGACACTCCCGGAGGAGGAGCACCACCCGTCAATGACAACGCATGTGCCATCGCCGCTGCGGCCAAACCCGGATTCACCGGTGCCAGTAATTGTGCGGAGGCTAGCAGCTGTTGTTGGATTTGAGCTGTGTTACTGCTGAGTTGCTGCTGCTGAGTTTGTGGTGGTTGATTCGGTTGTTGTGTCGCCTGCTGCTGCTGCTGCTGCTGCTGCTGCTGCTGCTGTAGTTGTTGTTGTTGCTGTTGCTGTTGCTGTTGCTGTGACATTCCGAGAGGAGATCCATGATGCAACACTTGAACTCCGGCTTGAACTCCTTGAACTCCCGGTGGTGTTCCATGCTGCTGCTGCTGTTGCGCTTGCTGCTGCGCTTGTTGCTGAGCTTGTATTTGCTGAGCAAGTTGAGGATTATGTTGAGACAATTGCTGCAATTGTTGCGGAGTCAAGTGCGGATGCTGCTGTTGAGATTGTTGTTGCTGAGCTTGCTGATGCGCTTGCTGTTGCGCTTGCTGTTGCGCTTGCTGCTGAGCTTGTGCTTGTTGTGCCTGCTGTGCCAAATGCGGATGATGATGCTGCAAATGAGGTGGCAGCTGTGACAATTGCGACAATTGCGGCAATTGTGACAATGGGTGCTGCTGATGCTGTGGCTGTAACTGCGGTTGAGAATGTGGAGAAAGCTGCTGCTGGGGGTTTTGTGCATGCTGCAGCTGTGGATGCTGTGGATGCTGTGTATGCTGAGCATGCTGCAATTGTGGATGTTGTGGATGCTGCGAATGCTGCAATTGCTGCAATTGATGCGCATGCTGCCCATGCGGTCCATGCTGCAAATGAGCCAGAGGATGAGGATGCTGCGAAAGAGCTCCGGGTGGCAAACCGACTAAGTTTGGTGGGAGGCCGGGAATGGAAGGAGGCACAGCTGCACTGGCAGCACCGACAGCACCAACAGCACCGCCTGGACCTGGAGCAGAACTGTTGGACGAGGACACGGATGCATTTGCCGAATGCTGAGCTTGTTGAGCTTGTTGTGCTTGTTGCGTCTGCTGAATGTATTCTACCAAATGGGACAATGATCCCGGAGCACCCGGTGCACCCGCAGCACTTGCAGCACCCGGTGCACCTGCAGCACCCGCAGCACTCACGGCCGAACTTCCGGGAAGCGCTCCCGGAGGAGGAGGCAACGCCGTCGAAGGACCCACGCCCGGAACACTTTGCACGCCCGGAACACTTTGAATAGCTTGACCCGCCGGAGCTTGAGCTGCTTGAGCCTGCTGAGCCACTTGAGCCGCTTGAGCCTGAGCCACAAAGGGAGGCAAAGATCCAGTGGCCAAATAATGCTGAATCAACTGAGAATGCTGTGCGAGCGCCGCTGGAGAGGGGATGGCTCCGATGGAACCCGACGACGGTGCCGATGGTGCCGATATAGACGATATGGAGGGTGGCGTGGCAATTGTGGCGTTGGTTGTGGCTGTTGTTGTTGCGGCATTTGTTGTTGTGGCATTAGCAACAGTGCTTGAACCAGCTGGACCAGCTAGACCGGCTGAACTGGCAGGAGCAGCAGGACCCGAAGGAGCAGCCGGTGCAGAAGGTGCATTGACAGCAGAGGGTGCAGAAGGTGCATTGGAAGCAGAAGGTGCACCCGTGGGAGAAGTGCCGAGGGATGGATTCGGGAGTGAAGCCATGTTGGAAAGTTGATAAAGAGACTGAGGATAAGCTGCCGCAACTAACGAATCATTCTCAATCTGTTGTTGCGCTCTAGCAATGGATGATGGTGAATTCTCTGCCATGGAATGGCTGGATTGGACTCAAGACAACAAAACGATTGCAATAGTGTGAACTCTGAATGCTTCTCAATGGCCAGTTGGTCCGATTTGAGTTCGTCCGTGGTAAGCGGTCTGTGGATCAAGGGGATGGAAATGAGCAGATAGTGATGAGGACACATGTTATATTGAAAGTTAGCAATGGGAAGGAAGAAGTGGAAAAGCAGCACAGTCCAACACTCCTCGAACAGGCTACGACTTCAACAACCCTTCAACAACGCCGATCTCAATCATCGAAGAAAGTGGTGGCAAAAGGACTGATGCACAAACACAAGAGCCAACAAGAGAGCCAACAAGAGAGCCTACACAAGAGCCAACAAGAGAGCCTACAGCAGCCACGAGCCAGCCAAAAAGTTTACACGCCTCGATGCTTCGATCTCCGACACAAGATTTTCGAGCACAAGATGTACCACGAAATTTCACGACATCCTAACAACTGTAAAACGTGTCTCCCCTTGCCAACACTGCCGCATTGCCACCACATTGCCACCACATTGCCACCCACCACCAGCCAACCAACCACCAGCAAACCAGCCAATCAACAAACCAACAAACCAACAAACCTTGAAGCACATTGCAGCCATGTTGGACTTACTTCTTAAGACAAGTCGTCGTTGGAAAATAATAATACAATCGGCGTAATGATGATGATTGGGTCGATGGTCAATGGAACAAATAATGTTTCATGCAGGTTTCTCAATTTGGATTATGTTTTGTGCAGAGTGTTGAGAGTTGCAAGTGTTGTTGAAATTCTCGTTCTCGTTTTGATGAAAGAGGATGAACGCGAATGAAAGGTGAAGTGGTGTGAAGTGGCAAGATGAAAATGATGTGTTCCAACGGGTCCAAATCANTGGCAAATATTAGGAGTAATGATGATGATTGGATGATCGTCAATGGAAAAAAATAATGGCTCATGCAGGTTTCTCGAAACGTTTTGGATTATTATGTTGGACTTGCACTTCTTGCAGAGTTTTGTTGAAAAATTCTCGTTCTCGTTGATGAAAGGTGAAGTGGCAAGATGAAAATGATGTGTTCCAACGGGTCCAAATCACTTCCAATCCTTGGAAATGGGATGGATTGATTCTCTTTTTCAGCGTTTTTTCAATCTTTGTTTATCTCAGTTTATCTCGTTGTGCTGTTGTTGTGGATTCTCTTTTTGCTCTTCTTGCTCTTCAGTTGCTCTCCTTGCTCTTCGGTTGCTCTTCAGTTGCCATTCTTGCTCTTCTTGGCGTTTCTTTGCAGTTGGTGATTCTTCAACTGTTCTTCCAGCGGCTGTTTGGATAGGTTTGGATGTTTCTCTAGATTTCTTTTTGCGGATTGTATTTCCTAGGCTACTAAGTATGTACTAAATAATAGTACAGTACAACGCTGCTTGCTGATTCTTGCTGCTTCGGCTTTTGTTGGAAGCGGAAAAGGAATGATGCTCATTGTGAGAGAATGGTGGAGAATGCTTTGTGGAATCCGAGGTGTTGTTGGAATTGGTGGAATCAGTGGAATCCCTGGTGAACCATGTCTGGTTTCGAGAGGATTCAAGAGAGGATAAGTGGAATACACAAGCTGGCTTTGGCTGATTCAGAAAATTAATTGCATCGCTCACCCTGCAATGCTCGTTGATATGACTGGTGGTGTCAGCCAATTTCTAACAAAAGCCCTAATTGCACTCATGGAAATAAATGGAGACTGGCAACTGGCGACGTTTCCTGACGTTTCACAACATTCTCCAATCTCCAATAGTACAATACAATGCTAAAACATAGTACACGTCGCGACCTGTCGCGGCAGAGAATGAGGAAAGTCTTCGATGATGTTGCGCCTTTTCCATCCCTTCCTCGATGATGTGTACGGTTTGAGGCGAAAGAAGGTCAGAAGTGTGTTGCATGCGTGGAACGAGGTGGAACGGTGGAACAGTCAGCTGCACATTCTGTGAGCGAGATTCAGTTCAGCTCTCAAAGAAGACATGTCATGGGCGGGCCCCATGCCCCAAAAGTATATACCATGCATGGAGGCCTCTCCTCGATCGCGCGCACCTCGCAGCATCTGTTAAAAAATTTGTTACCTGTTTGTTAGATACCCTAAAAGTCTGAGTAGCGTAGGAGTAGATAAAAGTATGATGGGAAACAGTGCCAACAATCGTTTTAAATATCACGTACAAAAATACAAAAAATGTTAACAAATGTTAACGAATGTAGGGCAGCTGCTTGCATTCTTCGCCATTCCTTGCGGAATTTTTCCACCGTTTCTATCGTGGCCCAGAATTGCGGAATAGATAGTGAGGAATTTGAGTAGGAGTATTTTACATTTGCTGCACATCATGTGCACACTTCGGATTAATGCAATCCAAAAACGGACTTACTTACTATTGTAGTGTTCAATGACTTCATGGTTGGGATCAGGGAAAAAATATAGTATGGTAGGAGTCTCTTTTAATACTTCAAATATTGCTACAATACTAACTAAAATATCTCATCAACAACGCTGGTTTGATACTATTGTTAAATTGGTTTAGTATAGTCTACGTCTGACCCTGCATGCCGGTTTTGCCACTTCCCTTTGGAGACAATCCAACACTTGTTGGATGACTGCCCGCACACAGAGGAATACTGTCGAGACCATTACTTATCCTCCTCCACTCTCATGTCGGAAGACCAACGATCCCTTCTCAAACTTGCTGAATTTGACGTTTGGCTGCGACGGAATACCTCATTTGACCAACACCCGCCTGGCTACCGTATTCAATCAACCTTGGCAAACATAAAGAAACGGAAACGGACAATAGATAATCCACCTGAGCCATGGCCAGTTACAAAGAGGAATCGTCTGGTAATCCCAGACTCCTCTTTAGATG
>JALLOT010002099.1:0-13422 GCA_036939595.1 Thalassiosira livingstoniorum | reverse complement strand
TGAGCACAAGTAAGTCTAAAACATTGTTGATTGATAAAAAGTAAGTTATATCATAAAAATAATGCACTTATTTTCATTTTTGGTGTTAGGGTTCATTTACTATCACCTATCCTCATTTATCTTGTTTATCACTTACCCATTAATTTTTAAGGGAGGTAAACATTTCACAGGATATTTTTTTTTGATTTACTGGGTAATTACAAGGTAATTTACTAGGTTGAAGGTAAATGTACATGGACCTGGTGATGGTAAAGGTCAAATGGGTAATTGCATCTCTAGCAACAGGTGGGTGTGCATACTTAAGTGTGTCAAATAATTTTATTGTTAAAATTCAAAATCCTTTGTGTAATCTTTGGTTATGTAAAGTGATACAAAAGAGATGATCATCTGAATAATGAAGTTACTAGATGATCATCCTGATTGTATGGTTGTATACTAGATAGTGGACCCATTCCTTTGATTTGTTGGGAAGAAGATGGATTATAGTGTACAAATATTGTTGTGAATTAAACTGAATGAAGCCAATATGTAATATTGGCTAATTGGAATTGCCTTCCAATATACCTTGCCCTCTTCTTATTTCATTAATAGTTAGTTACACTTAACTTTTTGAAAAGGGATGATGCCAATCTCTCAATATGGAAAAGGTTTATCACTGGATATCAGATAAGTTTTTTTTCATTTTGGATGAGTCATTACATGAGTGGTGCCAAACAGAAAAACCAAATAAAAAATATTGTATCAAAAGTATGTACATTCTATGTATGACATATTTCTTTACAAAGAGAAATCCTACACAATGCATGATCTATATTTAATAGATTTGTGCTCTCAGAATGTATAACTTCACAAAAATATCTTTCAATCTATATTTTTACTAAAACAAAGGAATAATTACTCATTAGAACAAATGTGTTTTGGATTCAGTCATGTTTACATTCCCACATGTGCAAAAGATTTTGAAAATGTGCACAGTTTCCTTCTTTTCTACATTATTTGTTTGCACAAAAGGAATACAAAAATCTCTGAATGAAGATTAGGTTTTTTTTGTTCACATTCCTTCAATTTGTCACTTGCTAGTGCATATATCAAATTTAAAGTTTGTAACTGAAATAATATTTTGAATGGAGTCCACAGATTTCATTTCAAATATTGTTACTTTTTTGCTTTCACCCTAAAAAATGAAAATAGAATATTTTTTCACATTCTCCTTGTGAGAGACTACAAGTCTTATTATTTTTATGAATATAATGTGTATTCAAATCATTTTTTGAAAATCAATTCTTGAAAAAAAAAATCATGTTGATATTACATCAAATCCATTTTGTGCAAATAAAAATCATATTCAAATATTATTTCAAAGTGGGGAAACATTTTGAATTAAAATTCCAGTACACTTCAATCCTAATATACATGAGGACACATTAAAATTTTAGATCTACAGACTTTTACTTGTGCATTCCAGATATTAGAAGGCATCTGAATTTCTTTCATCGCCTGAATTCTTTTTGTCAACAAATTCTACACAGCATATTAGCATAGTACTAGTACACATAAAAGAAAGTTCTTTTTGTGGTCAAAATGAATTATTTTTAAGATTTAAATGTTCAATATTTTAAAAACCTCTAAACTAAAAAAATAATGGACACCAAACCCCTATGTGGTAGAAATCTAAAATAATCTTATCTTATCTAATCTAATGAAAGTTCTCATTGAGATTCATTAAAAAATCAATAAAAATGGAAATTGAGTTTCATAATCTTGAAATTTTAAGCCAAAGTAGGCATACATGGGAGAATCAGTTGAAATTAATATTATATATTATATTTTTAAAGCACTCTTACACAGTAGGGATGCCATGTAAATAATTTTTCACCTCTAATAATGATAACTTATAAGTGACAAAATGATTCAGGTCAAGGAAACTGGACAAGAAATTTTCTCAATCAGCATAGATTCAATAATTACTCCATGAATATTTTGAATTTCTAAGAAATTCTTCTACAATCATATTCTACTGAATGAGAGCTTTTCAAAAATTCATTGAAAATGATGAAAGTTTCAATAATGGTTTGGAAGTAAATTTCAATAGGTAGGTTAGCCAGGCAAACCTGTCAGATCCTTTCAACCCTTAGTGCTCAAGCAGATGAGAATGTTGTTTTAAACTTTTGTAAGGGTCAACATTTGGCAGTAGGTCTGAAGAGCAAAAATCACAGTTTAATGATACTGGGAACTATTAGATGACAACTTAGTAACCAATGGTGCTATGGCAAAAACCTTAGCACCATTAAAAATAATGTAAAATATGATATCTACTTCAATTGTTTTTACATAGTAATAAATTGTTTGTTATCTTCACTTTTTGTATGAACAACATTGACAGCTTTGTAGGCTTTGCCAAAGAATTCCTCTTTGTTCCTGCTATGATGAAAAAGAATTACTCCACCTTTGTGCCACATAGAGCAATGTAAATGGCTTTGTAAAAGTGTAATTCAACTAGGTCATTGGTAAAAAAGCTATTGGGAATGTCATTCATGATGATCACTGCAAAGAAAGATTGGAATTATAATGTCACTTTAAAAAATGATAACTACTGAAAATATTGAATTGGTGGATAGCCCCCAGCAAAACTTATGAATTGGAAATATAATATGGTTGGAAGGGTTTGGCAAGCATGCATTTGGGGGCAACACTGTTGACAAAATCATCTTGAGAATTGAGAAGCAAATGATGAAAAAGAAGTGTATGCTATTGTTACAGTTTCTAACCAATTACAAAAGTAGTAAGATACAATAATTTTTGCCTTGTTGCTTGTTCTGCTTATGTTATGGGGATGGTGTTGGGGGCCAAGACAAGGAAAGGACTTATCTTTGGAATTGGAATCACCTCATTGTTGATAAGTACTTTGGTACCATTGTAAAAGCCACAATATCATGGTATCTAAGTATAATGCTAGTAAGTACTGGTACTTATTAGTTAATCTTAATAATATTGTATTGGATGGATTTTCATATTTTGTTAGACCTTATTTAATTTTTAGTGACTACTTTCACCTTGGTAAGTCTAACAAAGCTGCTTTAACATGGTACATACTATCCCTCCTGAACATTTAAAAACTTTTTACTATAGCCTTAGATATTTTTATCCTTTTTTAGGTTTCCTCTTTTGCAACATACCTACTACTATGTGAGCTCTAGTGAGTTTTGGAAAAAGGATCCATAGGAAGGCTCCTCTTTCAACAAAGAGGAGCTTTTAGAAGGATCCTTTTTCAGAAAAGGAGCCACTGCCAGGCTTCTTTTCAGAAAAGTAGCTGTTAAAAGGTTCCCTAAAAATGCAGCCTTTGAAGGCTCATCTATGGAAAAGGAGCCATTTTAAAAAAAGAAGCCACAAAGAAAAAAGGATCTGTGACAAAAAAGGGTTGCAGTTACTTCCTCTCTATTTTACAATATAATAAAGAAGCATGACTTAATTGCTATGATTGCTTTTTATATATAAAAAATCTTTTGGGATTTAGGCGATTCTTGGCAGTACAAAAGTTTTAAATTAAAAGGAAAAATATTACATCAGAAGTTTAAGAATATTAATTTTTGATGAAAATATTGGGATCTTCTTCTCATTGTTGAGTAATTAAAGTTATGAAATATTTCATTTAAATTCAAATTACACATGTAAGCCTGCAAAAATGAGCTGGTGCCTAATGACTTGTTGAATGCATTTACTCTCATTTGAGTTTTTCCTTGAATTGTTACATTCTTATGTTCAACAAATAGAAATAGGAATGAAAATTTTATCAAGCAATTTGTTTAAACCAATTTTCAACAAACACTTGATGGTTTTGTATTTTTTTGGCTTGTATCAAATCCTCAAAATGCTTGTTTCCAGTTTTAGTTGTACCTATTGTGGTATGGACATAAACATTTCAGATTTCCAACAAATCTTCAATTTGTATTTTCATTTGTTTGCAATAAGGACAGGCACAAGGGTCACCTGCACTTCATTGATAAAAAAATAACACAAACAAAAGGGACCTGATCAGAGCAATATAATTAAAACATGTATTTCAGGAGGGGTGGCTATCCTTGTCTTCCAGGAGAGCATAACTGCAGTAACACAAGCTTTGAAGCTGCTGGTGGAAGACATGTAACTTTTTGTAGACCTGGAACAATAAGGTGATTTTACTACTTCTCAGACCTCCTGACAAAAATCCCAGTAAAAATAATCTGCTAAAAATATCTCACTTCCTAATATTTTGGCAATTAAAATTTGTATGGGATGTCTGTGATTTTTCTATTGTAAGTAGAAAGAGAATTTTCCTGGCAGTGGATGAGTTTTACTAGAAGTTGTTATTTTAAAATTATCCATAAATCCTGTTACGTTTGTAACAATCTGCTCCTTCCTGTCAGATTTTTTGTTACTGCCACATCATGTACTGATTATACATACATAGCCAGCACTCCCTGTAATATCTGTATACAATTTTTACCATCTCTTTGTACATTGTCCACCATGGAATAGTGGATAAGATTTTTGTAGAAAACCTATATTATTCCCCAAACCTGGCTTTGCCTGAACTGAATGCATACTTAGCATGATAGTAGCAGATATGTCTCCCAAGGCCATATTAACTACAACCAGTTAGTGAACAAGTAAGTGTGGCATCTGCTCTGTCACAAACCAGCTGCCAAATCAGATAACATTGTCATTTTCTGTCAGTCAGGGGGGTTGGTGGGTTGCTAGATGAGCCTGTGTTGTAAATAAGTATCATAGAGGTAAAACAATGATGATAGAAGGTGATTCTGGTATTGCATTGTGACTTAGAAGAAAAATAATACTGACAAAGAACACAGGAACAGGAGGTTAGAATAACAGCCAATATCCATATAATTTGGTCTGCAGTCTAAACTCCTGTACAATACAGTCCAGATCCATTTTGATTTTGTCAAAAGAAAGGGGGTTGCACCTCCTGTTCAAGAAAATAGGAATCAAGAGCAGAATATTCTCTTTCCAGGGAAAAAATTAGGACAAATGGTCCAGTATTTGATGAAAAATAATGATTTTGCTACAGGCTCAATTTTCTTAGTAGTGTTAGACAAAAATTGATTCTTATCCACTAAAACATATATGATGATATAGCTGTAGGAAGGGTTGTCTTTGTGCATTTGGCACAAAATAACCTATTAGAATTAGTAATTTTTTGTACTCAAATAGAAAATTCAACAGTCCAAAACAATACAGCATGTTTTCCATTTTTTATGAGAAAACTTAACAAAACCTGCAATTCATCTCTGCACTGGGAAGAATAGCACTAACATCCTCATTGACTCTGGTGACTGAATTTCATAAAAGAGACTATAATTAAAATAACAATACTGAAAATATTTTTGTTATTTAAAAAATTGAATGAATAAAATATTCCTGTGTATTATTAAAGAAATATATCATTACAATTTAGTTGTCATTATTGTGGAGCTTTGAATTCTGGGATAAGATTACAAAAAAAATGATCTACACTGGATATACCAATATAGTGCTTATAATATGAAGGAATTGTTCTGACCATAACATTATTAGTGTTCTTTTCTGGAATACTTGAAGAATGAAAAGAGGAAGTATACATAATATACTGGGATGTAAATGTTGTGCTGTCAGAAAAGGTTGAGCTTTTAGACCATCATTCATTGTGCTAGAAGCAGTTTTTATTACTTTGACAGAGTACTATGAAGTATTGCACCTTTGTAATCCACTTCAGTGTGGACAAAAAGTGGTCAAATGATTTTTTAACCACTGAAGTGGAATACAAAAGAGTGAGTCTTTGTGTGTATTTGTGTTGACATTTTCTTGTAATCCAAATAATACTAATACTTTTATCAGAAGCTTATTTTACAAAATGAGCACCTTGGAATAAGGGAAAAATCTCAGATCACCACTACTAAGTATACATTGCATGGTATCATTCTTATTTTATTAAGAACAACTTACAGTAATTTTTATCATGACAGCATCAACTTTTAGAATGATTGCAGTTCATCATTTGCTCTTGTTAGTCAATTTTTAATGGAGTAATGCTCTTTCATGGTGAAAATTTGCCACTTGTATACTCATTCAATAATGGGAAGGATGTGAGCCTTGGGCCTCTCCCATTCCTGGAATTTATTGAAATTTGGACTCAAATTCAATGACAATTATAGTCCTTATGGAGACAATATTTGCACATGATAGTACCACATTTTTCTTTCATTGACTTGCTAATCAAAACATCAACATTCCTGCCCCAATCAGCTACTAAGTGTCTGTTTGTATTCATCTCTCTTGTTCACTTGTTAAGTATGAGAATAGTGACATGTAAATGAATGTACATCCACTGGCACCACTGATGATATATTTGTTGATAACAAGAGTGATTAACAATGAAAATTGTCCCCCCCAGGCCTACTAACAATGTGCTTCTGTCTAGTGATACATTTTTGGATGGTTGTTTCATTTGGTGATGGACATGAGTTTGTGTCCTTGAAGGTTAAACTTAAACCTTCAACAGTCTGGGTACAATACCAATGCATCAAAAATATTGTGAAAAATTGGAGCATCAATGGATTGACTGATATTGTTCTTTTAATACTACTATTTATTGAATCATCAGCAACACTGTGTCAATTCCACCTTTAAGATGTATAATCTGGCTAGTGATAATACTTTTTGAATTTGACTATAGGTTGCCAAGGAAATAAAAAAAACTATTGTCTGTATTGTTACCAAGCCAGCAGCAATTAGTGCATGGTATGGTTCCTAGATTGACAATCAACTACCATTTGCAGGTGCCAAAAAAATGTTCAGACCTTTCACACTTCCTACCTCTATGCCTTGGACCTTTGTTGAGTCACTTTTTATTGAAATCAGATTGGTTGCTGCAGATGAAACTGGGAATTATAGAAGGTATTCAAAAGCATGGTCTGATTTCACCATTTATCATGGTTGCACTACATAAGTGTGCATTGTACATGTGGATTCAGATTATCAAAATCATCTCATTAAAATTTCTTTTAGAGTCATTGAAAGCATGGAGATTATAAATGAAAGGTAATTTTTGATTGATGTGCAAAATGAAGTATGTCATGGTATGTCTAAATTTTGAAATTAAAAGGGCTCTATTATCTTTATCTGTGGTGCATGCTACATAAGTACTTTGCAATATGAATACAAAACTGACTTGTTGGAGTTTAAATTATTTTTTTTACTTCATGGTTAAAGGTTTATGTAATAAGAAGTCATAGAACAGGTTTTGATCTTGGTTAAATCTTGTAACACTTCACTTTTCACTGATTGGATCTTACTTATTTATTCAAAAATATCAATGCATTTGTTGTGTTTGCATAGATTTAGGGAGTTTAAATATGTGTCAAGATTCATGCAGTAGATTCATAGTTATGGTAATTTGATGAGACATGGATTGATTATATTGCAAACAATATCAGAGATCTTCTGACCACGGCTGGATTTTGGACCAAAAGTTTGGGTCTGGCCTCAGTTGGCAACAGTGAAAATCCCCACCCACTGCTCAACAGTTTGCTGTAATGGTATTTGTGGGTGCTTAGAGATTCACATCTGAGTTTCAAATTTCAATGATCAGATATAGTAGTAACATACACTGAAAAATTTAAGATTGTCATGATTTCTACTAAAGTGCTGTTGTTCTGATTCATTGCCATCACTTCACCCAGATGAACACAGGAGTTGTTTTTTTCTTATGGTCATTATTATTTACGTACGATATGAGATTTGAGCTGCTGCGTACTACCATACTACATACCAATACTCTTCAGGTCCGGTCTGTCCTCCCTCCTCCTCCCTGCCACAACACAAAAAACCACTACCACCGTCCACCGTCCACACACTGTCCCAATTCTGGTCCCAACTAACTCCCAGCCAACCCTCCCAACTCCCAACAACATAAACGGCAAACATAGCCTATCGCCGCCGCACCAACGTAATACAACCAACAACACTATGGCATCCGAAACCGCCGTAGACGATCTGCACGATGAAAGTGCTTCCTTGGACGGTTACTTTAGCGACGCCCCGTTGGAACCCCAGCCTAAGTACCCTCCCTTGAACGACAGCTTTGAGAGATGTGTTATCTTGACAAATCTACCGAAAGTTCCCCAGGCCAAATTCGAAAAACTTCAGAAAGTTGTGCTGAAATTGGTCTCTCGTATCGGCACTCTTGCTTCCTACGAAGGCTCTGATGATTTCAATGGCTTTTTCATGCCCTTCGATAAGGATGCTGATTCCACTCTTGGATGCTGCTTTGTCGAGTACGAATCTGTCGGCGATGCCAAAAAGGCCATCGAAGTGTTGGAAAATTATAAATTTGATAAGAATCACTCTTTACGGGTAACTCTGCACGAGCGCGCCGCTGAGTTGAAGGATGTGGAGGAGGGAGAGTTCAAACAACCAACCCCAGAGCCTTTCAAAGAGCGCCCTAATACCATGTCGTGGGTGGAGGACTCATGCCAGAGAGATCAATTCGCCATTCGTCACGGAAATGAGACTGCTGTTTACTGGAATGATGCAAAGAGTGATCCTGTCGTTGATTATGATGGAAGCCGAGAGAAGAAGGCAGGTATCAATTGGTGTGATTACTACGTTCAGTGGAGTCCCAAGGGTTCGTATTTTGCAACCCTTGTTCCTAACAAAGGAGTCATTCTTTGGGGAGGCAAAAATTTTGAGAAGCTGGGACGCTTCCCTGCACCGGGAGTGGACTTTGTGGTCTTCAGTCCACAGGAAAATTACATCATGACAAACAACAACAACAGAAACGACCCTCATGCAATCAAAGTATTTTCTATACAGACAGGTAAACTGCTTCGTGCATTCCCTCTCTACCCAAAAGATTTTCTGTCGGAGGAAGGAGATGCACAAAACACTCCTCCGGTAAGTGCTTCTGAATTGATTTTTATTTTTTAGTTTGTATCGTACAATGATTTTAGTTACAAGCCAATATCTTTTTGTTTTTATGCCAAAGCCACCATTCCAATGGTCTTTTGACGATTCGTATTTAGCTCGCATGGGGAAAGATCTTATCTCAGTATTCGAAACACCTTCTATGAAACTTCTCGACAAAAGGTCTCTTGCCTGTGACGGAATCCATGAATTTCAATTCAGCCCCAAAGCTAACATCATCGCCTATTGGGCTCCAGAGCACAAAAATCAGCCTGCACATGTGGATCTCATTGAAATTCCATCACGTCAAAAGCTACGTCAAAAGAATCTTTTCAATGTTACTAAATGCTCCATGGTTTGGCAGGAAGATGGAGAATACCTTGGTGTTAAGGTTACTCGTCACACGAAATCGAAGAAGACCCTATACAATAATCTTGAACTCTTTCGGGTTAATGAACCAGGAATTCCTGTGGAGATGTTGGACGTTAAAGATGCTGTCATGGCGTTTTCGTGGGAACCTCAGGGGTCTCGGTTCGCCATTATTCATGCTGAAAACCCAACGAGCACTAAGGTCAACGTTACATTTTACGATATGATGAAGACCTTATCAGAGCCAGAAAAGAAGAAGGGAAAGAAAGGTGGTGCCTCGAAAGAGAAGCAAATCGTTGAGGAAGTGAATAAAGTTGAAACGCTTGAGGGAAAGCAGTGCAATTGTATCTTTTGGAGTCCTGCTGGAAGGACAATCATCCTTGCAGCACTCGGGGATTCAGCTTCCGGAACTCTTGAATTTTATGATGTTGACAGCAAGGTATGTCTGCAATGAACAATTTGATTTATTCTTTTCATTCATTTCACTAAGTCCTCTCACATACCAATGGACTGGTTTGTTCCTAACTTCATCTCAATTAGACATTAACGGTGAAAGAACACTATCGTGCTAATCAAGTGCTGTGGGATCCCAGCGGAAGGTCAGTCGCCACGACAGTCTCTCAACCCATTGGTGGAGGCCACTTCAAATTTGCCATGGACAATGGCTATATCCTCTGGACTTTCCAAGGGAAGCAATTATCCCAAGCAAGCTTCGAGACCTTTTACCAATTCCAATGGCGGCCGCGCGAGAAATTGTCCACAAAAGACGAGATTGTTGAAATATCCAAGAACATCAAAAAGTATGAAAAACAATTCAATGCGTTCGACGAGGCAAAGAAGAAGAAATTGCGGCTTGAGGAGACCAAAGAGAAGCGCAAGCTTCGATCTGATTTCCGAAACACGATGGCTCGTCTCAAGGAATGGAGGGCAAGACAGAAGCATGAGCGTATGGACCTTCTTGGTGGCTATGATAGTGAAGACGAAGACAATTTCATCCTCAAGGAAGTGGTCATTGAGACTGTCCTCAACTCAAAAGAAGAGTTGGTCTATTAAATAATGCTGTGTTTGAAGATTGTTTGCCTATCAATGCCACAGCAATTAATTATAAATCACAATTTAATCAATTAATGTTTGTGCCCATTTAGGAAGAAAATACAATATTACAATTGCAGCTGCTGCCCTACCCAACAAATCGATTGAAAGCGAGAGTTCTTCGATTTATTGAAGTAACTTTATGTCTGTAATTTAATGTAAAGGACATATGCAGTTTTAATTTGCAGGAATTGTAGTTGCTAATAATTTCCATGATGCCTTCGTTCACAGCTTATCAAAAACTCTTTGGCACTTCATGCCTGAACACCGGCGTTTTGTAACTTTGCGCTTGAGAGAGTTCCACATGGACATAATTTCATCATCTGCAATATCGACAAAGCCATATTTGCCAGGCTTAAATTGTGACTCTGAGCTATGTTGACCAGAACGATCATCATCATGAGTTCCAGAGTCACATGGACTTACAACCGGTATCTCTTGCATGTTGCTTGAGTGCTGTTTAGGCTCGTCCAGTTTATTTAAACACTTTAGGAAATGATTTAGTTCTTTGTTGCGATTATTGAAACCAGTGATGTCTACATGGTGGATAGGCTCGGACCAAGACGGTTTTCTCTGTTCGCAATGTTTTCTTGAGATGCCATCCTTTCTGCCTGTTGCATCGTTCTTGGAAACCTCATACTTCTTTCTTGAGCGTGACTCGCTGCATGGTTTTCCATTATGCGAAATCTTCCGGTCATTTCCATCTAAAGATTCGGATGCAATTTTCTTTTCAAGAGCTGTGTTGTAATCTTTCAACTCCTCCTGATATTCAACCAACTTTTCTTCTGCAAGCTTTTGGCAAAATAATTTGGTCTCAATGTCCAACTCTGACAAGTTTGCCCATCTTGTAGCTATGGCTCGGGACAAATCAAGAAATCCAACTTGTGACCTACTCCACGTAGACTTTCGGTGTAATCTCTTTCCTCGTTTCCCAGGAGAAGCAGTCAAAACGTCAATATCAATATGAAGATTTCTGTATCGTTTTGGAATATCACCCCGCTGCTTGCTATGATTTTTCGTCGATCGAGCGTAGGCCTTTGCAGTTTTATCTGCATCATGACTTGTGCAAGATTTTTTGGCAGCATTTTCTCTGTCGGATCTTTGCATCATGTATTCCTTTTCAAGCTGCGAAAAAATATGAAATGCAGTCAGAGGCCTCAAGGGCTTTTTGATTTCGTTGCTCAGCACGTCCATTTTCTTGTTGGTTTTACACGGAAAAGGAGACCGACATTTCAACTTTTTTCGATTCTTTGCCTCGTCATTATTGACAGAGTCACTCATATTGGCTAAATCTCAGCCCCAGTCTAACAGTTTAATGCCAAGAATGCAAGATGAACTGGCAAGTAAGTAGACGGGAATAGAATGTGATTGTACAAACCATTTATTGATGAAGCCTTTTACATTAGCTCATCCAATTACCAAAATTCTTTTTTAGTTTACACAGAACAAATGGTGTTCTCGTGCATTGATTTCTTGGCCTGAAACCAATTCTATGAAAGAATTGATGTGTGCCAACATTTTTTCGCTCTCTCTAGGGAGCAAAAAGGAAGTCTTGATGATCAATGAACTCGTTGCTTCACACAGTGTCAAAAAAGGTAGTCTTTCTACCTCTAGGTCGTAGTCATGACTGTGTGAAAGGCAACTCTGCGAAAAAATTGCATGCACCACCACACTCATAAAGCACGCTCAAGCCACATTTCTATTCAGGGGAATGGCAAATTGATGTCGCAATCAGTACCGGAAGATGTTATTGTCACAGTTTCTCTAACTACAGCCCACATCACACTATTACGGTATCCTTTTATATAAAAAATTGTGAAGGCAGGTGACATGAGACATGACGGCCAATCTTGCGTGGGATCAATGAGACTAAAAAATCATTACCATATCTACTACTCCGAACTCCGAAGCAAACTCCCACCCTCTCCCACCTCTAGCCTGCCACACTGATCTTGTTTGATCATACTTACTACCATAGATATTACTAAAGATACTAACACCAAAACAATAGTGCTGTACCAATATTGATAGTATTGTGACCTAATTTATGACAGCAGTACCATGAAAATAAAGAGTCTGGTCCAGCCCAGCAAGAGCAAGGCAGGTCACCAATAATTCATTTATTGTACTATTATTGCTCACATTGAGCCAAGTGTAACATTCTAAGAATCTTTTCCTTCCTGCCCACGTCTGTCTGCCTCTACAATATTTCATTATTTCCCCTTTTTCAAAAGGAGAACTCAACGAGAGTAGTACTTCATGCGTTGTCGGCTGTGGCACTCAGTATGGCACACAGAAGATTTCTCTGGAGAGAATGGAAAATAATGGCCATTGACAAACTACCAAATTACTCCTCTCAGCCCCTACAAAGTCAGCGTTCTTGCGGAACACCGCATTCCGCATTACACGATAGAATACTTAGGTAGGCCAAAGTCCACAAGAATTCCAAGAGTTTCCAAGACTGGTATCTACATAAGGCAAAGTTGGCCAATTTTTGTTTTTTTTTCTTCTAATGATGAGAGAGAAGGACTCACAAAATAACAAAAATATCTAAATGATGCACTGCACTCCTGGAATAAAAACTACCACATGTGAATGGTCCCAAAATGGTCAATCCAAATTCAACAGGAATTCCTGGTTTTGTAGACAAAAATTAGGGATAAAGAGGTTTAGTCCTTAAGAGTAATTCAATACCATCAATTGCCTCCATTATTATTTGTAATAATTGCTGTGATTACTTTTTTGCCTATCGTCATCAAACACTTACCTTGTTGCCCAGCAGCCAGCAGAGCTATCACACATCATGGCATTCATTATGAAGAAATAAAAAAGAAAGCTGAAGAAAGAGACATTGGGCACAGGCGGGGCATGCACGGGGGCTAGGTTGCTGTCCGAAAAAAAATTGTAAACACGATCGCAAGTCGCCAGTGCGTGATTTGTTGTTGGTTCAATGGCGTTCAGAAATTCGGTTCCGAGCATAGATCATAGATCAGTCTTAAAAAATTATGCAACTACCTAAACGCA
>JALLOT010002098.1:0-13438 GCA_036939595.1 Thalassiosira livingstoniorum | reverse complement strand
CAACAACAACAACAACAACAACAACAACAACAACAACAACAACAACAACAACAACCCAAAACACCAAACTAAACAACAACAACAACAACAACAACAACCCAAAACACCAAACTAAACAACATCAAGAAATGTATGCTTACAATAAGAAAGAGAGACTTTCTGCTCTAGTCCAAAATTCTTTATTGTGTTCTAGCAGTGCTTTCTTTCTCTATAAACAAATCAAGACTTGTTCAACTATTGATGATGTATTCAAATAAACAGTATTTTTAAATTTAATATTTTTGTTAAGCTTACATCTACACCAATAAATGCATTTGAATGTAACTCCCAGTAATTCATGATGTATGACACAGCTTTTTCATTGAAAAATAAATTATGGCCTAGGGAGCTTAATGAATGTCATCACAAACAGAATAGTAGATAAATGAATTTTATTGTTCAGTGGGTTTTGAAAGCAAAATCTGCACCAGAGAGCACATTCAAATCTTTTTGACATTCAGAGTGGTACATTTAAATTAATGCAACCATGTTTGTACATAGAAATTTTACATTTGAGCCACAGAATAGGAAATTTACACAATCCACATAAAATACCATTTCAGGTCACAATAGCTCAGTTAAGACAACAAAGAAAAAGAAGAAGAACTTGATTGTAAAATTGATACAATTTAAACATCATTCAAATCCATTACTAGCCTGTAAGTGGATAATGGTGCTTTCACTTTTGAATCAAGAGCACAATTATAAAATGCCATATCATTGCTGTGTACGCATTTTTCTAGACTTGTACTTGAGATGCATATTGAAAAACACAAAGATGAAAGTTTAAAAATGAAAAACTAAATGCAACTTTTCTTTTGTCAAGATTTTTAAGGAGAGAACCAGAGAATTTTGTCAATGTTATTTATTTGGCAAACAATAACATCATTATTTATTAGACAACAACTCAGAAAAAAGGTAAATCCAACAACACACATGGAAATTTACCTGAGCCTGATGATACAGCTGAATGAAATAGTTTTGTTTTGTTCACAAATTTTTGAATATATTGGATTGTACATATACAACCTGGACATAGAAAAGAGAAGAGCCAAAGCCAATTAGGCATTGGGAGCTTTGAAAAAATCTGGAACAATAAATATGTCAATAGATACTCAAAATATCTAATTTCAACTCCCAATTAAAGTTGAGTTATGGTGCTATGAATCTTGGGCACTAAAATATTTACCTGATAAACTGTAAATTTTTAAAAGCAAATAATTAGGAGAAATTTGAAGATCAAAATCTCACAAGTACCAGAGAAAGAATTCTCAACAACAAAATTCAGAAGAAAATGTTATAATATCCCTTGCATTGAGATCTCAACCACCACCCAGCCCACCTCCCAAGGATGCTTCTAACTGCTTGGGGCACTGGAAAGAGAAGAAAAGGGAGACCTCTGACTATTTGCAAACAAGTCATTGTGTAATACCCTAAACTAATTCATTCAGACATAAACAAGGTGGGTATTGACTCTTCTGGCTCTCTAAAAAATAAGATTTTGATGCACTTGATATCACACATCACATATTGTGGAAGGTAATAATCAAACATTTGAGAAATACAAAGAATAGAACCCCAGGCAGACTGAACCCAGTCATTAAAAAAATATACCATTTAATAATCTAAGAAAATAAATCAAAAAAAAATCCCTTAAAAATCCATCAAGAAAAGAGAGGGAAAAGAGGCTTTGACAATCAAAATTATAGTCAAAACACCAACACCTTCTACTGAAACTTTGAGTACTCCTATCACATCCTTCACCACCAACCACTCCTCGTCAACAAACCCCTCCAGTTAAAAGTTTATCACCACTACACAAAAAACAAACTAAACACAAAACTGGAGGTGTTGGAAAAAGTATGTTTTACTCATTGAAAATATTTGGTTCAGGTTATGGTGACAATTTGACTGAAGTTAAATCTTGCTACAGAATTCTAGCAAGAAAGTTCCAACCAGGCAAGTAAAAATTGGATGAAACATAATTATCAAATATAAAGAAGTAAAATACTTTTTCCAAAACTTAATAATGAACAGAAGTATTTAAAAAGGAAATTGAAGTCAAAGTGAGTTTTGATATTAGAGCATTTTTTGGTGGACAAAAAAGAAATTGAAGCTATATCTGGTCCTTTCTGAATACATATAACTTTATTTTTTACAATATTTTTTGGACCAATACTAATTTAATGATAGTGATGATTACAAATAATACAAATAAAAAATAAAAGAATAGGAAATTGAAACAATCCGCATAAACTTCTATTCCAGCAATGAAATCACAAAATTGCTCATTCTGAGGAAATGGTTAATTAGCATGGGTCTCATCAAATTGTAGAGATTTACTGTTTTAGGTTAGTTATCCCAAGGATCCAAGAATAATTTGACCACATATATTTTTTTCCATTGAACAAAGGAATGTTTTATAATTGACACTTATTTTCAATGTTAAGTCTATTTCTTTAAAAAGTCAATAAATCAATACAGCTCCAGAAAGCAATTTAATACAAAAATAACATGGTGGTGAAGTAACCAGAAAGACTTCACCTCTTTAAAATTGAAGCAGGTGCTTACCATTCTTCATGTGATTTTTTCAAATGACAATAACCAAAAGAATTTGTTTTTAACTTTGGGCATATTTATTATCAATTGCAAAAAGCTATTTACTTGTAGTCATAATTCACCAGTTCCTTTCACACCATGATTATTTTTAGTTTGTTTGGCCTTGATCATGATTTAAGCATGATAAACAAAATGCTTTGATCATTTTGTTTCAAAATCTTTAATATTATTGAGCTATATAAGACAACGTGCCTACTTCACATCCTTGTATGCATGTCAAATGTAAAAAAGATTACAGGGCAATTGGGAAAACATTGAATGAAGAATATCATTTCTAAGTGTTCTGGTTATAACTGAGTCATTATCCCTTCACTTCCTGGGGCTTTTGGTGTTACATGTCAACTGTTGAAAATGAGACAGACCTTATCCCATGCCATCCCCTTAATTTTTGTACATCTGTTCTGAAAATTCAATGCTGGAAAATAATAGTATTAAATTAAAATCAAAATTAAAGTTAAAAATTTCTCCTTAAATGATATTCCTTGATATTTAGTTGACCAAGAAAGCTCCATTTATTATGAAAAATCACATCTCCATTGAGTACCAACAGGAACGTGTGCAGTAGTGGCACAGACTGCAACCAGTACTGAGCCACTGAGTCTGAGTGCTGATACAGTTTTTATTTTGCACCAGATTTATGGCTGGGTAATGCCAAATAATTGTTTTCACAAATTTACTTAGACAAAATACCATATTAGATAATAATTGGTTTGAACGAAAGATTATCATTCAAGTTGCTTTGTATTACCATTTATTATGCCATGTTTTGTACTTAATGCAGATATCTCTTGTATATCTTTCAAAGTGTTGCATCAGTCATTCCTTCAAGGATTCCTCTAAGCAAACTGTTATGTAAGAAGATATTGTTCTCTCGTCACCTCAGTAACCATCCCTATTAAGCATAGTCTGTTTTCTGAAAAAATAAAAAGGGGTAAATATTCCAAATTGAAAAAATAATTTGTCACGTTTTGGTTTTGTAAGATGAATCACTAAAAATTGATGAAAAAAAAACACAATCCTCCTTACAACCAATAGGGAAGCAAAATTCAATCCAGTTTCTTTTTTTAATGATTTTTGAGCTCCATATCAACTCTTAAAATGAATCCTATCCCCTCAGAATTATTAGCTTTTAAACTTCAAAACCAATTTTCCAAAGTGGCAATTGACCATGTCATCAACTTCTTTGCCAACTGTTCCTATGTCTGCATTTCCAGCAGTGTTTCCATCCACTCCTCCATCAGAAAAAATCACAGCTTGTCTCCAGTGACAAGGAGTGGGAACACTCACTTATGGTCTTAGCATGTTTGTACCTCTGACATGATGATATGGATGCACTGGCAACAAACTCCAAATTGTGTAATTTCTAAAGTGAATTTTGATTGACCAAGTTTTGATTATTTTGGACTTCCCCTCAATGAGAAAGAGGTTTTAGAGTATTACATGGGGTATGATGCATTTTGCATTTTTGATGTATGCCAATCACAAGCAAAAAATATATGTTTTTTTTCATAATGAGAATTTCATGTGCCCAATATTGGAAGGAGTAAGTGTGCCACTTCATGGACATTAAAGAAAATATGGTAAGATGTGCAATTTTTCACAATTTCTTTTTGGGAACAAACCCTAAATGTATTTTTTTGATTTAGGCCACCTGTTCAAAAGAGTGGAATATCACATCTCATGTGCAAATTATTCTTTTTCTGACAAAGATTTGGAGACTGATGACAACAACAATGACAACAATCCCATTGATGTTGCCCCCAACAAATACAAGATGACCTCCCCCAGTGATTGGAATATAATTGGGAAGAATAGTAAAGGTCTTGTAGTGGAACAAGGTCCTATGACCAGTATATTAGAAGATTTCAAGACAAAGATCACCAACAAAGAACTTGAGCCATTAGTAGAAATATGGGGAACATCTGGTACCACAATGTCCTCAAGTTCCTACTCCCAATAATTGATGACCAGACTTCTTTGGGTACGTTGCAATACAGAGCTCAAACTTTAGTTCACATAATGCAAACCCAGGGATACACACCTTGCTATTTCAGACCCACAAGTAACAATGTAATTACTGCCAACAACACCACATGCTTCTTTGGGTGTCAGATCTGCCAGGATCAGATGGGTTTTCCATCAATTAAGAAAATGTGGTCTGTCTTTGACCCCCTCAGCTCGATTTTTACTTGCAAGAGATCAATGCTTGTGAGTGCATTTAGTGACATGCATCAATGCATGAATTTCATTGATGACTGGTTTGGGACAGGTAAGTGGATTGAAATTTATCTGCATCCATGATTTGATTGGTTTGTCCACAACCTTGCCTCACGCCATAAGAAAAATGATCTAGTGGAGGGTGCATTCACAAACCAATGGCAAGAGTTAGTCCATTTCATCAAGTGGATCACTGCATACAAAAGCCACAATGTGGGATAATACCAATCCATCATGGTGTAATGGCAATGACTAGATACAAAGCCATTCAGGAACAGGGAAACAATTCATATTCTTTGCCTCATGGAGGGACTATTGGTATTATTCAAGCTGTTTGTAAGAGCCTATGGCTGGAAGATTGACTCTAATATCCAAGGAACCAACTTGCACACAGGAGGAACCCAAAAATGGGTAATTTTACATGAAGTCATACTAAATAATGATATCAAAGGTAAGACATATTTTATGCCTAGCTATGAAAACATCTTACTAACAAAAATTTCTTTTCAAAATGTAGGCAAAGTTCACATGCTTGTTTGTGACTCTGCATACATGGGAGACATAATGTATCAAGTATCTGGATTTAAATTGAAGGTCAACATACTTGGTACATGCCAACTGAACTGATGTGGAGTTGGGATTGCAATGAGTTCATGGAAAAAGAGTTGGAGATTGGTTCTTATAAAAGCTTGTCTTGCCAACACAACAGGCTTCCTCTTTCATTCATAATCTGAGCTTACAATAATCATGTCAAAATCCTGTCAAATTTTCACTGCCCCCAAACAAATCAAGGATGGATTGATTTGCCAATTGTGCAAGGAAGGTTTTTGGAACAAAGAACCTACTCCTGTCCCATGTTCTTCGTATCTGAAAGTATGGGATGTTGTACATTGTTGACAAGAGGAAAACATCTCTACACAACAATTTTTTTTAACGGATATGAGATATTCTGTTTGTGAATTTATGAGTAATGGGATGTAAAAGTTGAACCCAATCCTGCTCCAAGTGCTCAGCCAACAAGTTTGCAGATCCATGTGATCTCTTCCCATTGCTTGTGTAGTGGAGCAATTACTTGATTTTCTGACACTTGAGAGGGTATGTTAGTGTTAGAGGTATAAAAAATAAAAAGTATCTGGGATATGCTCAAAAATACATCATGGTACAATACTAAAAAAACTTACAATTTAATTAATATGTTTTTCACACTCCTTTTCAAATCCTTCATATTTCAATTACAACAGCATTTCAAACTTAGAACCAATATACCACATCAGATTCTACAAGTACGTATTAAATGTGGAGTCACACTTGAAAGTAGAATAAATGCTTTGCAGTACTATAACTTTAAGCATTTTAACAGGGACAATTTGGAATGCCCATGATATGAATGTAGGGGATATATACTACCCTTTAACTTCAGGGAGTGAAGGGATTGAATATTTTTTTGTAATTGTAAACTGTGTCAAATGAATGACTTTTTGTTGCCATGGAGTCATGTTTGGGTTCCCTTTTATATATCTCACATCAATGGAATGGGATTGGTCTGTTATTCAGTTAATAGATGAGGAGCTCTGCATTTCTTACACACAAATCAATAATATTTTTAGATGAGATAATCCTTCAGTACACAAGTTTTCAAGTGTAAAGATTAAGAAAAGAATTCATATTTTAGCAAAGATCTCAAATGATTTATGTAATGTTTCGAACAAAAACTAATGTACTGTTTTCAATGCTCTGAATGAAATATTGAAATAAAAAGGAACAATGAAAACAACTATACCTACATGAAATTCTCAACATGAAACTCAATGGACCTGCAAAAAGATTTAGTAAAAAAAGTACTGCTTTTATTAAAAAATGCAAAGTATCTTTATTTTAGAAAAATTAAAAGTAAAAGTAAAGCAAAAATATGGTATTTGAGTCCCAGAAGTGATAGTAAAAGCAAAGCAAAAGCACTCAAACCTTGGTCAATAACAAGGTAAATGTAAATCAAAATTACCTTCCAACACCAAAGTAAAATCATGGTAAAAGCACCAAAACTTTTTTGTAAACATCAACATCAGAGTCAAAGTAAATCAAGAGCACCCAAGCTTTGGTTGACCCAAAAACATAAGTAAAGCAGAAACAAAAATACTTTTATTTGACCAAAAGTAAAAGTGAAAAACTAAAACAAAAGCAAAAAATCTTAAATAAAATAGAAAATGAGTACACCAAAAAAGATATTAAAGGTTGTCCATATTACAATCATGCTAGTAATTTTTCTGAGAAGTTATTTAAAGTGATTAACCAAAATATCAACTCAAAATATCACACTAAGTATCAAGTAATGAGACTAATTTACTTGTCCTTGTACCACATTACTTTTCCTTATTTAATCATTCAATTAGAAAAATAATCATCACAAATTTGCTATTATTGCACATGTATTTCTTTCTTTCTCTCTCAATTAATGTTGAGATAGCATACCCTTCATCAATGTAGAATTTTGAATATTTCAACAAAGAAGAACCAGCCTCATAAAATACATCACCCCCGACGTAGTAATACCAAAGTTAAATGCCTATTTTGGTTAAGAATAAGATACTAACAAGGCAAATGTGTTGGGACTGATGAGATTAGCAATGGATTTTTTCTAGCTAGATGAAAAAATGAAGAAAAAAGTAAAATAATGTCATTTTCAATTTAGCATAAAGGTACAGTAAAGCAAAAGCACACATTGTTGGTCTAGCCAGAAAGGTAAAGTAAAGCAAACATACTCATTTTGACTTCTTAATGAGAAAGGTGACGTAAAGCAAAAATATCCAATTTATGGCCATCAGGAAAGTAAAAGTAAAGCAAAAGTATCATATTTTCAGTATGTGTGAAATTCAAAGTAAAGCAAAAGTACTGAATATCAAATTAGAGCAATTTTGAAAGAATTTTAATTTACTGTACTTTCACTTTTATTTGTTTTTAGTGATTTTAATTTCTTTTAAGTCTCCCTGCAAGATTCATTCAATCACAAAAATATACAACCAAATGACCCAACAGATATTAACTACAGATGTTTTTAGTTCAAAAAAGAAGGAATTGATACAAGTGACTCATATCAAATAAAACAAAAGAGAAGAAAGGCATATTTGCTTGAGATCTAGGAGAAAACTGCAACAATTGACACAAACTGACTAGCAAAAACCTTAAAATGAGACCTACAATGAGACCTACAATGAGACCTACAATGAGACCTACCAAGATACCTACCATGAGACTTTTGTAAAGCTGTACAATGAGATGAGTAATGACACCTTGCAAAAGATATTTATGATGAGACCTACAATGAGACCTGCAAAACAGTACTAAAAGACATGTGCACATCACATAAACCAAACACATAACAGACTCATAAAAATACAAAAAGAAGAAGAGAAACAATCATACCAGGAGCCACAAAAAATCTACAAAACTTTCACCACAGAGAATTGTGTACAAAATCACCAAAAAGGAAACTAACCACGAAGCAAAAAGACAGCTAAAATGAACTATGAAGTTGAATATGAATAGGTACTGTGTTAATGAATTTCTGAAACTAAGTGAAAAATTCTCAACTCTAGTGTTTGCCGCCATCTTTGGCTCGCCACACCCTTCTTGATTTTCCATGCATTATTAACCAATAAAGTCAAGTGTGCATAAGAAACAGATGGCACCAGCTCAACTGAAATATATCTTTGTCATATTTTGATCTTACGAGCCTTTTCAGACACTTTGATCCACTTTTATTGGTGATGAACCTAAATTTTTGGTAAGCACTATTACTGATGTAAACCTTCACTCATGTGCACTTCATCTTGGGCTCATCTCATATTGGTGTTCAATTTAGAATCCATCACCAAAGTTAATTTGGATTTGCATTACTATTCAAGGAAAACGTGCAATTGGCGTCAACTGGTTTGCAAATATCATCTACATCTTTTAGAATAGTATAAACTAAAATTACACCTTAGATCACTTCAAAATCTATATGTCTATAATTCAAGAACCAAGGCAATTAGATTATAGCACCAATACTACATTCAACTGTAACTGCTTGGTTTAAAACGTTCCATCCATCAACCGAAACGATGAGTATAACACCCTCACTGGAAGCGTTTGAAGGGTCGTCAGTGCTTTCCAGAAGTTCAACGCGACCACTATCGTCACATCCCCATAGTTTTTCCAACGACATAGAATCGGGGTAGCATCCTGAACAGTGTGATGCAGTACTGTCAGTTGATAGATGAACTGTGATGGATTCGCCCGGTTCCAATGTTATATAGTTTTGAGAGAAAAATGTAGGCAATATCCTAGAGTCTTTCTGATTCGCTCCGGGAGGAAAACTTCGCACAAGGGTCAACTTAGACATCACTGCCGCATATTCTGTTGGGTTAAAAATTGAACAATCTACATCAATGTTACGATTGCTTGAAAATAGAGACTCGCTTGTCGATGTTGAAATATGGCATTGAAGGTCGATGCTGATTTTCGGCATGGAGCTTCGTAGGGCTCCGAGCAGTGCATAACGGGATCGCCTTTGCTGAGAACCTTGGACTGGTGGAGTTTTGAAAAATGTATTTGTTGTTGTAATGGAAAGGTTTGATCTATCTTGCCGGTATGATAAAGCCAGCCTGTAGAGGAGTACATCTTGCAAATTGGCAATATTGTAGTCGGGAATCGAGACTTCTTGCACTCCAAGCCATGGAACTAATTCTCCGAGGTGAGCAACCTTATTGGCCTCTAGAAAACCAGGGATTGGAATTTTTCCACTGCCAACAAAAGTACCATTAAACGAGTAAGCATGCCACTGCACCCCCCAAACGCCTTGCCCCTCTACACCTGTGCTATTTGGAGGTACTAGAGCCAACGGGGACGCGTTCACAACGTGGACAGTACCGTTATTCAATGCCAATCTGACGAGACCACCCCCGTTAAGACTCGCATGCACACCCCAATAGCCTCCATTTGTCTCCAAGTACCAGTCATACAATGCACCCCTAAACGTAGGGGATGGACTAGAAGCCTTCCACAAATAAACAGCGGAGTACCATTCCCACATTCGATGCGAGTAGCCTTCAAAAAGTGACTTATACTGAAGGTATTGGACTAACTGAGCTGCCCATGAGTAGTCTTCGCTCGAGTCCATTCGATTTGTCGAGGAGTTGGTGCTGAAAGGCGGATAGTGAAACGAGCAAATGTGATCGACCTTGTCTTCTGTGGTTGATGAGTGGGAGGTGATTTCCGTAAATGGTAGATATTTAAAGTATTTCCATTCTTCGTGAACAGATCCTCCGCGGTCAGAGCTCTCACTGCAGTTGGGAAACGATTCTAATGCCTCCGCAGAGAGGAATCTTTTTAAACTTTCAAGTTCAGGAAAAGACACTGAGCCTATCTCCGCTTGGAAGCCTATGTTTCTCCCTGGCGAATCTTTGTCCATTATTTCCGATAACGACACGTTCAGACGAAGTTCTTCTTCGCTTAGTATGGGCGATGTCAAACCAGGGTTCCTGTCATAGAAACGTGCTTCATCTAACACACCGTAAGGGCCGTCTTTTGGACCGAGCCCTATCTCCGGATCAAAATTTTCTCCGACATCCATGACAGAAGTTGTTGTGTAAGGTCGAGACCCATCCAAATCGGCGATATATTTCCGCATTCCTCTTTCGATATCTACTGGAGGTGATACCCCAGACACTGAAGCAGAATATCGGGAAGGATTCGGATACAACTCATTCCCTCCGCCAAACCATGCCAAACTTGGGCGGTTGCGTAATCTTCTCACGACATCTCTAAAGAAATACATGAGCAAAATTAGAATGCCAGAATAGAACAGAGAATGAGAAAAGAAAAAAGATTGACCAAACAATGACGAGCTCACCTGACATTCAACAAGAAAGTCTCATGATCAAAAGGCCAATCATAACTGCCAGCCCACCTTCCATTATTATCCCCTGTCATCCAAAATTCCTGATACACCAACAAACCCAAAACATCTGCAGCATGGTAGAAGGAACTAGTTTCAGTGATACCTCCACCCCAAACCCTGATGGAATTGAATCCTGCTTCACTCATCAATCTAAGCTCTTGGAAATACCGTTTTGGGGAGCTGGAAAAGCGTAAGAATTGGTCTGTCGTTACCCAATTACCACCTTGGAGGAAGATCGAGTGACCATTTACCTTTAGAACAAAAGATTTAGTTTTTGGATGGGTATAGGAAGATATTGTTCGTATTCCAAAAGTAGACTCTGCTTCTGCTTCGTGTACGTGCAAAGACGATGTGCCTCCGTCTGAGCTTCCATCCTGTTCCTCTTGAACAATTGCATCATAAGAACGAAAGGTAACTTTGACATTGTAAAGAGTTTGGGTTCCATGTGTGTGAGGCCACCAAAGTTTGCCTGACGGTAGGTGAATTTCGCCTAAATGAAAATCTTCTGCGGATTGTTGAATGGTGAAGTTGTGAATAGTTCCTTCCGCCAAAATGATAGAGTCGTCCTTTGAATGAGATATCAAATAGTCAAAGGTACCGCGAATAGGTGGAGGTGAAACGTCATCATTAGCCGTGCCATGACGTGTGGCAGTTACCGATAATTCCAACCAAGTTGACACCCCAACATCCTCTCCAATCGGAAGCTTTGAATGCCCATGAATTGCATTGTCCCCAACACCATGTACCATATCATCATTAGCCACAGACACATTCAAAACCTTAACCCAAACATCATGAAGCCGCACATCCCCCCAAACCCAAGAAATTTGCACTTTGTCCCAAATCCCCGTATTTCTATCCGGGGTTGATGCTATCCAATCCCACCCTGCAGTACATTGCATAATTGGACCAGATTGGGCTAGGTTATGGTCACCTCCCTGTCCCTCAGTCGGATTTCTTGGGTCTCCCAGACCACCTACCACGGGAGGAGGGAGTACCAATATTTCCAATGGGGCCGACAATGAGGACGTGGACAGCATTTCATCAGTAGACCAGGTCCCTAGATCATAATGCCTCCGAATAAACATCCCACCAACATCCTTTACTTCAGTATCCCCGGGATATGTAGAATAAGGATTCAATAATGACTGATTGAAATACACGACTGGTTGATAATTGACCCCATGCAATGTCAAATGACCTCGTTTCAATCTTGAAGTTGAACTATCAACTGATGACCCAGATTTGAGTTTATCTGCAACATTGGGTCTTTTCCCTTCACGCAGTTTTCTCCGTACTCTCTTCATCACCCTCGACACATTTATTCCTTCATTATTACTATGAAAATAACTCCTCTCATTTGTGTAAATCTCAGGATATAAATATGGAGTGGGAATTGAAGTCGTATACCACAAAGTATAAAAGTCTCGGCCACTCGGCACAGTTTTATTTGCAACAGAGTCTTCACCGACTGCATTACGTTCATAGTCTCTCATAAATCTTTCATAGGACGAAGATGACGAATCAAAAGAAGATGTATTCGAAGTTAGAGATTGCAACACCCCTACGCTAATATCAGGATAATTCTTCCTCACTTTTTGAGTGGGAAAATCGTTTCTTGGATCGAACACATAGTCATCCACTGGACCATTTGAAATGGAACTCTCGTAATCTGCAAGCCAGTGTTGAAACAGAGCAGTACCTGGTGCTGAAATATCAAGTCTAGAAACGGCAGAAAATGATGATCTGGTTGATGGATTTTGTGTATTCAGAGTGCTTTTTATCTTCATGTGCTCGTTTGAGTTTGATAACATGAAGCTTGCACTTTCATTTCTATGCAGAAAGCACCGTCTTTGGAAAGTTTTGGCGTCCCATTTTGATGGAGGCAGTAGGGTTTCATTGTGATGGGAGTAACAAATTTTCCAAGATTGAGTGACAGGTTGATATTTCCCTTCTGCTGATCCAAACGCTGACGAAGCTGCCCCTGATAATAATATGATTAGTAGCAGCATTAACAGAAACCAATTCAACCTTCCATGGGTTGATGTTGTGAGACGGGCAAAATTTGAATATGGCATTTTTGTACTCGGTTGCATGGCTACAGCCTACTGCGCCTTAAATTGCCCAATCTCGTCAACGGAAACGGGGATGGTGTTGGCGCAAAAAATAATGAACAGTCGATTTCCTTAGGCTCTTCACTCTTGAGTACAGTATCTTCATGTGTTCAATGTGTCCATTGGGCATCATTCCATTCCGGCAGCCCAAATCAATTAATCATTCACGACCGTGAAAGTCGATGCGCAAGCTGCATTCATCTCGGCATCGAAATCACATTTTGAGACGTTGGATTGCTCGGGAGGTTCTTCAGAAGGTGCTATCTCTGCTGCATCTTAACGGTGGTCTTAGGTCCTACTCATAATATCTTACCTTATGGTGTTACTCACAGCCATAGCTTGCAGCTTGCTCATGCATAGCCAGCTCAAGGCTCACTGCAAGACACATGGATCACGTACTTATTGTGATAAAATTTACCGAATGTGATTTTTTATGTCTGGAACTTCATGACTTTTTAGAATCCACGATCCGTTTTACTTGAGCGTGATGTGACTAGTTTTCGAAGGGAATAAC
>JALLOT010002097.1:0-10941 GCA_036939595.1 Thalassiosira livingstoniorum | reverse complement strand
AAATGTAACTTGTAAGTTGATGCATTGAAGGTATCCACTGGAAAATATTTTATAATTAATTAATGAGATACACAAACTACAAATGATTTAATATTCTATTTCATTACTACAATATGATCAATGGCATTAATGTTTAATTCCTGATGACTGATGTTGATTTTCTAAACAAATTTTCCCCATTTTTTAGACACTATTTACAAGCTATTACCAAACCATGTGATTTAAAACTGCCAACACACATGTTTTTTTTTCAAAGTAAAAAAATTTTGGAGTTTGACAACCAAATGATGATAGAAATAATAAAAATAACAACAGTTTTCCCCCTCCTTGACAGTATTGGTTTGTGTGGAACCTTCAAAGCCATTGTCATTGACAAGTACCAATTTCCAAATCATTGTAATCATTACTTCCAAACCACAAGTGAGAAGTGTGGAAGAGAAGTTGTAATTGGGGAATAACAGAGAAACATGGGTTGGCAGGGGCATTGTTGTTGGTTTGGGATGGATAGTTTGTAGATAATTTGAAGCTTCAATTTTTTAGAAGATGAGTGCATTTTCATCAATTTTTAAAAGTCATATATTATTAGTATTATTATTTGAATTCTTTCAAGTAAAATGATATTTAAAAATTACCTCATATCTTTTTCTAACTGTTGATGCATTCATAAAAGAGTTCATTTTGTAAGTGTATGGATACTAGAGTCCTACAATACTGTAGTGACACTATCTATATTATCAATAATATCTGTTCAATTTCATGTTTTCTTTTTAATCTCCCATGACCAAATGTAATGAGGATGTATTCATGGCATATACTAGACTGACCAAAAGACCTTTTTGTGACATTACCTTCTTAATAGACACTTAGTTAGGGGGTCTCCCTGGCCCCATATTTTGGGAAAATTAAAAAAAAATAATATTGGCAAAGTCTGTCCGTATCACCTCCCAATCTTCCTTCGTGGTTTTGTTTCGGGAAGGATTCTCCAATCAATGATTGCCGACAATGGCAGTTCCGTTTTCATGGGAAACACCATAATGTGCGTACACTATTGTGAAACAACTAGTGGGTAACTTGCTTAAAAAGTATGTTTCCCTTACAAACTACAGTATCTATAGTTTGTAGTTGCCGCATCAGAATTGAGGAATCTGAGGCAGGGGCTCCACAATAGTGTACCAAAATCCTACCAAAATCTAGCTTGGTGTGAACATTTACACGCCAAGAAGCTAGTAGCAAAATGGCTGCTGCCGCAATTGATGGCAATGGCAGCAACGCAACCCTTGCTGCCTTCCAACCACCCAAAGATCAACACCAACACACCATCAACACCCCGCCCATGCCACTTTAACGTCAAAAATCCCCCATTTAACATGACGACAACCACTGCAATCAAAGGCAGCGTTCGTTCAGAAACAAGAAGCAGCAAAAACAATGGCATGGTCATTGCTGCCTCCCCTGCCCCCCAAAGAGCAACTCTGATAACACACGAGCAACAGGGAGCTGTGGTGGGGTAGGTGGTGGCACAAATTCCGCAAATCCCACCAAGAACAACGATGATAGCAACAACGATGGTGACAAAAAAGTTGAAGACGCCAAAGACATTTCCCTCCCTTCCAACCCCCTCTCCTCTGACTATGGAGAGAGTGACGTAATGATGAATATTTCTTCCTCAATGCCCCCCTCAAGCGCAATCAAAGCTAGCCTGCCAACACATCCAAAGAAGATAAAAAAGATGGGGAAGCCACGGCCAATTGCTATGGCTTCCCCATCTTTTTTATCTTCTTTGGATNCATAGCAATTGGCCGTGGCAATCAAATGCCAGTAAAAACAAGAACTACACAACAATCAACAAATTGATTTGCTGCGGTGATTGAAAGCAAGTAAAAACAGAAAGGACACAACAATACACAAATTTTTTGCTTCTCCATGATTTCTTGAAAATTAAATCCAACAATTAACAAAGATGGAAATGAAATTTAATTTAGCTTTTTGTAGGCAAAGTTGCAATAATTAAATATTTAAAAAAAGCTGCCCCAACAATGTTTTTATTAATTTTTATTCAACTCATATGTTAGACCAAAATTGCATAATTAATTCATGTTTGAAATGTTATTTTAACTGGATAGTATAAATGGGAGTTTTGTTTTTTATGCTGTTTTACCTTCAATGACAACATTAGGAATAGTTGTAGTTGTATTTTCATTTTGGGTTGTATCTTTTGTTGTGTTTTGCCTTTATTAATGAAAATGACACATGATTTCACCTGTTATTCCAAAGTGCATTTGAAAATTTAGTCATTCAATTTATATTTCATTTGCAATTATTTATGAGTTGTAATTTGTAAGATGGCAAATTCTGAGTGTGTGTTAAAAAATTGATCTTTTTTCAACCTGATAGCAAAGTGTAAATCACTTCTTGTAAGTTGTAATTAGTAATTTTAAATTTCATTTTAATCTCTAACTAGCTAAAGTGCAATTTTACTTGTGTGGCTGTAACCTATAACTGTAGTTATATATTGTAGTTTTTATTACAGTTTTGTTTGCATGTACCTTTGTATATTTTTGTACTTGACCCATACAATACACATGTGCTAAAAAAATATCCTAAAAATGTAAAAAAAATCTATTGATAATACTTCAATTTCCTCTTTTTTATTTTGCTCAAAAAAGTAGTGATACTCTAAAGTTTGAATATGGAGCTGACAATGGAACTTATATGCCAACAAATACTACTAAATGATGGTAGCATTTTATAAGTGGAACAAGATCAAACAAAATTTGATGACAAGATTCATCAGTATTGTTACTAACATGGTGACGAGGATGCATCAAATGTAATATTACATTTGTTTGGAAACATGCATGTGGCTGAGTTGAGGCTCAGTGGGGGGTGGGGCATCAACTCATAATATATTGCTTTCAAAAAGTCATGCTTCTGATACAATAATGCGGTGACACTTTTCACTATAATATGGTGTTCAAACCTCAAAAAAAATATCTGAAGTGCTGTGTCATCAAGCTCTATTTTTGATGAGTGGTGGCAGAACAGTGCCACTTTTGTTTGATGATTGTGTCAATGATGACGTAGGTAGAAAGCAGTACTTTGATTACCATAAAACCAGTACTGTTTATTTCATGTATGTACAAGGATACTCTCGTTAGTATATTATACGCTCTTGCAAATGTGTGCGTCGTAATGTGAATTTTCATTAAAACACTTTTAGGATTTTGCAAGTTTATTTTTTCACTTAAAAACTGAACAAAACAGAACGTCTATTTTTTTATTATTTTTCTCCTACATTACAAAATATTAGTACTTGCCAGTAATTACCTTACAATCTCTAGCAAATATACTTTTTGCAATATCTGGGGAACAAATCAATATTTTTTACTGATTTTTTTGAAATCTTTATTATTTATATATATCCAACAATATGCAAAGTTTGAACAATTGTAATTGGGTTTGAAATTTTCACCTTTTGACTGAGAGACCCTCTAACTTAGTTATTTGTGAACAAGGTCTATGTCCAGTGGACATGTCCAGCATATGATAGAATTAATTAGAGGTTTGGAGTTTATTGTTCCAAGTTCAATAATTACATTGCTCTGAGAGCAGAGTATTCATTGGTTTTTATTTTTTAGCACAGTATTCATATGATTTAGCAGCTTGGCACACACATCACCAAGTGTGGTGAACAAGGGTACTCGATGTAGATGTATGGGAAGGGGGCATTTCAGAGAAAATTGGGAGATAGTTTTGCATGTCATACCAAAAACCAAGAATATTATCCAATATCTCAATCAAAAATCATATGACTCCTACAACCACTGGAGTAAAAAACCATGGCCACAATATATGCAGTTACTGCCTAATTGCTACAAAACACACAACAGCTCAAAATTTGGATTGCTTATTGGCTCACAATTACAATCCTTTCACACCCCTTTTACAGACCTTTCAGATAGGGACTCAGCTGTATGAGATTCTACATAAAAATAAAAAGGTTGTATCTTGAAAGTAAAGTTTGAATTTCTGGTGATTTGATTTCAATAAAATGTACTTCTGGTGATTTTTTAATTTTAACCTTCAAAAGTACAGTTTTACCATTGAACACTTAGTAGCTTCTTATAGTTTACTAATAAATTTGATTATTTGCAAGCTCACATCTAGTGAAAAATTTTCAGTCTCTCTTTGGTGATTCAAAATTTTTTTACTATTTTATTACACAAAAAATGAAATTTTGACTGTTTGTGTCACCAAATTAAATGCAAAGACTGGCAAAGAAATGATGACATTGCTATTTTTTGGGAAACATGAGAAAATAAGACTCACTAGAAAATTATCTGTATAAAATACAAGACTGACTGTAAGAGCAGAAATATAATATTTGCTCCAGTGATGCTCAATTCTGTTTGTTTAGTCTGAATTACTGGCATTGCTGGAGGATAAAAAAATACTATCAACTACCTATCATAATACAACCCACTAGTTGAATTGTAAATAGCTAGCAAATGCCAATCAAAGTTCAATTTGATTTCAATGCAAATCAATCCCTATATTACTATTTTATGAGAGGCTTTGAAAGGGGTGCAAAAAGGGTTGTGAACTCTTGATGAGGCTTTATTGAATTGTCAAATATATTGTAGTAGATTCTAAACTCTACAGGCTTATTAGTGTCCCCCCAAAGATAACAAAATGAGTTAATATTACTGTATCATTTTTAAATATTATTTTTATATATTTGCAATATCTCTTTCCTTACTTTTCATCTCATTATTTAGATTAAAATAAACAACAAATCATCTGGGAAGGACAATGACAACACAGACAATGGAATCCTTACTTCATGCATCTCATCCCATTGGCACTGGAAATGTCTCCTTTATTGAACAATGTGGTTCAACTGCTATTGGCACTGTAGCTGTCACAATCAATTACAATGCTAATGGAAATATGTTGATGCTGCTAGAAATTTAAATCATTGAGTGACAGCTAGATGGCCACCATTTTCTCAATCTGACACTGTACTGTTTTTTGTTTTTAATGTTATTAATTTTTTAATGTTTTATCATTATATTTTGTATCCTACTTTTCTCTTTGAACCTACCCCACAAACTTCAAATGTTTTAAAAATTGATTGGACTATAAGTTGATACTTTAAAATATGAGTTTCATTTCTGCAGTTTCAAAATAATAACAAAAAATATATTTGGAATGTGTATACAAATACTGTGGGTAAAACATAGGAGGTATGTGCAGAAATCAATTAGAATTTGGTTTATTACATAAATAATTCAGAATTGACATTTTGTGTCACCAAATTACTTTCTATTGTTGTTGAAATGCTGATTTTGCTATTTTAGCAAAATCTGAGAAAAAATTACTAGAAGCAGAAATAAATGTGCTCCAGTGATTCTCAAGTCTATTTGTTGTTCTCTACTATGATACTAGAGTTGGTCTGTAGTGCTTGCATCTCTAGAGGAGAATGAAAAAATAGTAGCAAATACCTAGTGAAATACAACTTACTAGTTAATTTGTAATAAAAGCTAGTAAGTGCCAAAGGGCAAGTTTTAGTGACTTATTGCATAAGTGAGCTATATTATACTATTGTCCGGACAAGTAGGAGTCTTGGTATACAATACCAAAACAGTAGAAGGTGCTAGGGGAAAATAATTTCAATGTTCCCATCATGGTGAAAATGAAAATAAAATTATGAGCTCTTTTGAAGTGGCTCAGCCTATGTTTCACTACTGCTGACAAAACATGTGATTAGGAACATGTGGTATGAGCTTGTGAATGCTCACATCAATGTCTTTCAATGTAACTTGGTACTTTACAAGGTGATGAAATAATAATATTACCATTTTGGTAGAAATAAGCAAAAATATGTTTGTGCCAATTTTTAACCTTTTCCATTTTCTTCTTGAGAAAAGGAGGACTGATCTCTGACTTCATGATAGCATTTTCAAGCAAAGAAATAAATCACCTGACTGGAATCTCTTAAGATAGCTGTCCTAGAATTCACCGTTGAACAAATACAAAACAAAGACATTACATGTCATATCCACTCTCTGAGAACCTAACAATAAATAAATCATTAGAGAATTTACAAGTAATAAGATAGATGTCATATGTGTTCATCCGCAGATACCTTGCATTTACATATTATGATAACACAGTGATAAGATTCAAGATTTTTTGTGACAATTGGCACTTAGTGTGCAACTATGTCATCTACCATATCCATGCTTCAGTGAGCGTAACTGTTCAACAAATGTTTGTTGGCCTGGATGGGCTGGGATTGTGATGGGTGAAAAAAGAATCACAGATTTGTGAGATTATTTTTGTTAAGGACAAACAAGAAACAAGTCATGTCAAAGCAAACCTAAATGAATGATGTATTGTAGGTATTATTGTACTCTATGTACTTTCAACCGAATTTCTAAGTACAATACTTACGTACTACATGCAGCTGCTAAAAAAATTACTTATTAGAGTATGGTATGGTAGTATTATTAGATATTCGTACTCCTGGCTACATCATAAGGTACGCATTGTACACCGAATAATATTTTCAAGTATACTACCTGTACTTATTATTTTACATCTTATGTACAATAAGTAGATGATGATAGAGCATGATATTGTGTATTGTAATTTTTAATATTAGCATTCGCTTGGCGCGCATGAGTGATCAATTTTCATTCACGCACAATCATCATGAATGCTCGCGCTGGATTATTATTGTGATCTTTGGAGGTACCATACCGTAAATTTGAATAAAAATGCAACTTGATTTTTGAAAACCCAATGCACCCCAATGTATGATATAATTACCATTGGAAAGCTCTTGACGAGACGATTTTATTGATGTGTAGAACTCTTTGTAAAGTCAATCCTGTGATGAGTTATCTTGAAATGACTTTTTTGGCTAAATTCTGCGTTTTAGCCTTCTTATGTCTTATTTTTTGCAAAAATTGTAATTTATGACGTTTATGATTCTTTTTGCGTTATAACTTTGATTAATGACTGTCATCTCTGCATTTTTTTCGTAAAATAAAAAAGTTTAGCCATGATCAAATTGAGACCAATGACCTTCCGAAGCCATTGATTCCTTAATGGGGGGGCTTATTTGTTGCCTTTTCATACCAAATGAGCATAAACCAAGTACATTAGTACCTCCTAGCTACATGAAGAGTAGCAGGTACTAGAGTATTTGAATTGCTTCTAACTCCTACTAGATCATGAGATATAAGCCCCCCCCATGTGAGGAGTTGCATTTTTATTCAAATTTACAGTAAAAGAACAGTGTAAGTATAATTAGTACATGACGTAATTAGGCATATAAGTTACCCCCACTTTCAAAGTCATTTTTCCTGATTTAGGTAATCAGTTTGTGGTGGTCCCTATGTAATACTTACTAGCTTTGCCGCAAGAAAAAAAATGCAAGCATCACCAAATTTTGGAGAAGATTTTTTTCCGCACGACATGGCTCACAGACCACACATCATTTGTTACGTACTTACCTAAATCAAATTGGTAGTATTTTTTACTGATAAAAGGTTTGGGGTGATTCTAATGTCATGGACACTGATATTTGGTCCCGTTTCTCTGACTTTGCGTGAATGAGTTTAGTGCACGAGGAGACAGAAGAAAAGTAAACAAGAATGAAGAGATAGTATAAGGGTGGCAAATTTGGAGTGATTTTTTATGTACACAGACTAGGTATTGATAATCCTCCATTTATAATGAGTTTGGAGCTTTTTTACTTAGTAGTTTTTTCTAGCGAATTTTTGAATTGAATAAGCTTTCTTCTTTCTTTCTTTTCTCCGATTCTGTACTGGTATCTACATACAATCAATGATATTAAAATTAAAACAGCTGAACATTATTTCAATTATCCCACACTAGTAACTCCCGCCATTCCCATAATAACAAGAGAAGTGTTAACTAGCATGTTGTTTTGTGCACGCAACCAGCATGATGGAATCATCCGTCCATCCATGTGCATGCTAACAGGTGGCTCCCACCTACCCACATCATAACATAACATTCCATGCATACCCACCATCGCGCAACCATAACTTGACCCATAATAAAGGAGGCACACTTTTCAGGCTGTGGTGCTCAACATGCTCCCACCAGATGGTAAGTATGGTGTATGGTAGGTAAATAACAACAACCAAATGGATGATGTGGACAACAATTAAGAATGATTGCAAAGACTGTGATGGAGGCACCATAGTACCACTTATTGTATTTTTGATGAAATATGTGTAATAATTGAAATCTCATCTTTAAAAATTAGAATATTAGTACAATTAGTAGCTGTGATTAGTCTAATTAATTCACAAGTATTTGTGCGCAACCAGTGGGCAAATGTTGTGGATGTTTGAGCCAGACAATTTCATCATGGATGGCACCACTGTATTGCTGTACTACTGTACTTCTGTGATGTGAATGTGCCTCCCCCTCATGAATCCTTTCACTCCACCCACTCCCCCATCTCCACCTTGTACAAGACCTCAAATAGCACACGACCGTCTGTAACACAACGTACGTACCCAGAGCAAACCTCTCCCTCAGAATCATTGTGTACTCCCCATATCCCCATCCCTCGTTCGTCCCACTGGCAATCAATTTCCACCCCTCATTCGATCCCAAATAATTGGCATTTGATTAGCACCCGATCGAAATTGGGAACGTGGTACCGACAGGCATTGGTGAGGGCATCGGGACCCTTGGAGTTGTTGGGGAGGGTCCACCCTATTTCATGCTGTTTTTGAAGTAGACTGTGACAGCTTGATGGATGTTGGCTATGGATGGATTGTCAGGGTTGTGGCTTCCACATGGATTTGGAGGGCCATAGAAGAATTGGAATACGGTGACGGCGTGGCCCGGTTGACTTTGGGAATTTAGTAGGGCGTGTTTGGTGGAGGTTTGGAGGTCGAGGTTGGGGGAGTGGGATTGGGTGTGGGTTGTGGTGAGGTCATGGGGGGGAGGGGTTGGGCTGACACCATGTTGAATTTGGATCTGAGTTAATAGATGCTGATGCTGATTGATGTGATTGATGAATTGGTGGACAATGGATAATGGAGGAATTAGAGGTGACAATGACGCTGGAGATGATGATGGTCGGTATTTTCACAATGTTTTGCAGTGGTTGGAGTTGGAGGGAGAAAAGTGTGAGAGGGCACGGTACGCATGTTCCATGAGGGGTGGAATGGGGATCTTCGTTGGGATGGCGGTGATGGTTGTGACAACCGTGCATTTGGTAGGCTGGTGGTGTCATGTGTGAAGGAGGATGATTATGTTGGGATTGTTGGCGTTGTTGGGATTGTTGATGTCGATGACAAGGTTGCGCTTCAGTTGCATTGACAAGTGTGGCTGCTGCTGTCATCGACGAGATTGCCAATGTTATTGGCCATTGTCGGTAGGGAGGAATGGTATTCACCTGTTGGTGTTGTTGCTTGTTGCCCTGGTTGATTGGGTGTTGGGTTATGGTTGGTTTGTCAGTCAAATAGTAATGCTACAATACTTCTCTATTGAATGTGGGTGTTTTATGTGTAACAACATGTGCACTAAATTTCCTCCACACTTGTTCAATATTTTTAAAATTTGCACATATTCCTAATAAAAGAATTCTGGCGTACAATACTCAAAAAAGTTGCCACGCTCTCCTCTACGAGTGATTTCATATGTAATTTGCTTCCCTTATGGTAGATACCCGTAGATAATTATTAATTGAGGATCATTATAAGTAGAGTACTATGGTACCATACCATATTATTTACAATACCTCTAGAGCAGTAAGTACAATTTTATCGTAGAGTGTATAATAATATTATTAGTAGTATGATTTTAGTTAGGATATGGTAGTATTATACTCTCTAGCTAGAGAGAGAGGTACTGGAACATCCCAGAGTCACGGTTAAAAAAATTTTTTTAACAGATAAAACGTGACCCTTAATTTTGAGCGTGAAGTCANTCCCAGGAACACCCCGCCAATCACGCTAAGAAAAACGTTTTTTTTTTAACAGGTCTAAAAATGAAACTACTCTATATACCTAAACATCATATTCTACATAGATCTCTTACATGTACGTATGTAAGTATTAGGTAGGTATATATTTACTTACGTACGTTGAAAGAGTATTGTACCATTGTACCATATTAATTGTATGTTGTTCTCTCTCTCTAGAGTTCTCAGATTGAACAATTAATAGTAATGCACGTAACCCTATTTACGCTAAGTGTATTCCATGGTACTACATGAATCTCTTTCAATATCTGTTTGTATTGAAAAATATATTATATTCAGGAGCATGGTGAATTGTTGCTAAAAAAATATTTTTTGGCATGTTTTGTAATTTTTGGCGATAGCAAATTTTTTTTATTTTCGCCTAATCAAAAAAATAATTTCTTCGTGGCATCGCCAATAATCGCTGAAGATGTTTGAAAATCTTTGAAGACGTTTTTGTGTGAAGATCTTCAAACATCTTCAGAAACATATTCAGAAATGTCTTCATCTTCAGAAACATCTTCGTCATCAAAATATCCCAGGGGTAAGTTAGGTAAGTTAGGTAGTACCATAGGTACATACAGGAAGTGCGGTAGGGAGGTAAGTACAATAAGTAAAGTAAGTACTTAAAGTACAGTAATTAAGGTAAGAATGGTATGTACAGTAAGTACGGTAAGTACGGTAAGTACAGTAAGTACGGTAAGTACGGTAAGAATGGAAAGTACGGTCAGTACGGAAAGTACGGTCAGTACGGTCAGACCATACGGTCAGTACGGTCAGTACAGTAAGTACGGTATGTATGATATTTAAGATGAAGACTTTTCTGAAGATGAAGACGTTTCTGAAGACATTTCTGAAGATGAAGACATTTCTGAAGATCTTTGAAGATCTTCACACAAAAACATCTTCGCAGATTTTCAAAC
>JALLOT010002094.1:0-13429 GCA_036939595.1 Thalassiosira livingstoniorum | reverse complement strand
CAATTGCTGCGAGCTACATTGGTATTTGCACAATATGATACCACTAAAGTGTTTCAATGTTTTCATTAATATATTTTCATATCATGTTATGCTGACAATAAAAGCATTGCTCAATGACTTCCTAATTCAGTAAGCATCTGAATGCATGTTGCACAGTTTTACTTCATATTATGCTACGTTACTGCATTTCACTGCTCTTTCTGCATTTTGAGGAGGAAAGCGGTAACAAAATTTTACCTTGTTTACCACAATAAACCCGGTAATTACCTGGTAATTACCACATTTTGTCTCTGGTAACGGTAAAGGGCAATTTGGTAAAATACGTTGTAGTTGACCTTTGAAAAATAAATTTATTCTTGTTTGATATTTTAGTTTGAAGCTCATGTGCCACAAACTGCAACTACCTATCCTATCTCCTATGTATTTTACATGTAAAAAACTGTGTTAATTTTTTTATCTAAGGAAGCTTGGTAAACCTCTGATGAAGGCTATTGCCAAAAGCTCACACCAGCTTAGGTCAATGTCAAGTTCTCTGAATACAATAGCTTGGACACAGTCCTAAGAAATACAATTATCATTGTCATTTCTGACCAATTCATTTACCTTTTTATCTACAAAGAGTTTTTCTACGCATTATTCACATGAGTCATATTTGTGGCTTTTACTCCTGCAGGGTTGTTAATTTTTTTAAGGGCCTGCACCAACTAGTTTACTGTCATTGCCATTGCAGTTGATTCTTTTGTCAAACTGCTGAGATCTTGATGAAGAGGGTGCTGAAGGGGATCTGAACCAAGGCCAATTTTTAAACAAAGAGCAATCTTGGTTTGAACAAATTTCCTATCTTCAAGCTAATAGGGAAAAAATTTTGAAATCAGCAGCAGAGTAAGGATGTAATACAATGAAATAATGAAACAGTAAACTGATATGTTTCAAAAACTCTTGAAGTATCTATAAAGTGATCTACTAGAATACTACTATTTTGTATGTAGGTGTCAAGCACCTGCAACCAAGATGTGGGACCACCACCACCACACTGGTGCCATCAAGCCAACCTGTTCAACCTGTAATCAGCAAAAACATCTCCACCAAAGAGGTGCCACCTCTTGTCTCTACAAGTTTTGGGGGGCCCAGGATAGCTTTTGAAATGCCAAAGTTCACCTGGTACAGGCATTATCATGCAGTTTTCAGGCCAGTGTGTGCTAGTTGTCACTGTAACCAACAACTTACCTCACACATGAACAACAATGGCAGTACCATCTCAGCTCATGCCCTCACTTTCCTCCCCACAAGCCACAATTCCACCCTTCAAATGAGACTCTCAGTTCAATTGGTGGACTTGTCACCAACAAACCAATGCACTTTGTATCAACACTACAAAGGGACATGAGTGGGGTCACCAAAACAACTTTGCCACTGCCACATGATGCAAGCATGAACGTTTGTTCACCATAGAGATGTCATACATAAGGTTTGGGATCACAAAGAAAGCTTTTCAGAAAACTAAAATAGTACATTCATCAAAAACTTCTGAAGATTGTTGTGCAATGATTACATTCCAGATACATAGTAATTCCATGTATGTAGACATTGATGTTCACCATAAAAAGCATCATTCAATGTTCAAAGTTTGATAGTAATATCTTTAGAATTATTTTAAACAGTTCCAGCTAAAAGATTTCAATAGAAACCTCATATTATTGTAATGCACCTAATTGAAATATATATCTCTAAAAACATTACACCTATTTACATTATGAATTATAATAGTTCCTACATTATTTAATATTATCTCACAAAATAGTAGAAGTAATTGGTGAACAGTAAAAAATAATGAAACTTCTTTTGTGTCTTAAAGTTAAAGATTGCAATGAAATCTATATTTACATGGTTGGCATTCAATACTGGAAAATTTTCATTACAATCATCAAAAAATGAATGCAGTTTTTTTGACTTTCTTTACTAGGCAAATGTTGATTCTTTAGAAAGAGGGTTTTTTACATGATTTACCAATAATTTATGCAAGCATCTTCAATCTAATATACTTGTTTGGTACAGCTCAATTCTGGGCATGTGGTCAAGAACCATACAATCCACAAAGTACATTCCATTTTTGTTTTGCTCTATCATTGATGATATATTTTTAGTTTGGAGTTACATGACACCATCACCACTTAGAGTGTTAGAACACCATCCATCAGATTGTTATCATCATAACATTACTCACACAGGAAAAGAAATTTTCTGTGAATTTATGAACTTTTGAGGATTTGGATTGCAAATACTTAAATCTCTCATAAATTGCTGATGTCATTTTTCTGTGTAAAGTATATTTCTTTTTGATTGAGATAAAAACATAGTGAAGTGACATTGACACTGACATTTTTGCCCAACTCAAATTTGCAGTTTAGCATTTGTCAGACATCAAAGTGTGTACTTAACTTCCTGATGTCTGATTGGTCCAGATTATCACAACCAGAAATTTTATCTTCATCTTCAGTTGTTGAAGCAAATTCTAGTCCCAAATATGTGGACAGACACTCACCAAATCTATTCACAAATGTAGCTTATTCATAGTAGTCTATTGTATTACTAGGACAAAAAAGTTTCAGATATGTACTATTTTCTAAGTAATATGGAATTATCCCCAAAAAATATATCATTTTAATAAAGCATCTTTTGACAGCAATTTCAATCAATGTTAAAGTATGAAGAAAACATACTGGACACATGAAAACCATTAAAGATTTACAACTGTAATCATTTTTGAACAAGTGACAATTCTTTTGTACAAAGAACTAATCCTGAGCCATGTAAAGTATGTGTTTGTAATTTTTGCCAACACATAATCTAGTCTGAAAAAATCAGTGATGTAAGTCCATAATTTCCAGTTTTAACTCTTGGATGATTACAAAAACATATACTTGCATGGAATATCAATCCTAATCATGGGTTAACACTAAAAATAGCTCCTATTTTTTTCCAAAATCAATACTCCCTTGTTTTTTTATCTAAACTTCACTTTTTACTGAAAACCAATCCCCAAACATACATCTGTAACTGTAACTACTTAGCACTTAAGATAGTGAATAAAAGGCTAATAGCTACCAATGAAAACTGATCCCTACTTGCCATAATTATCTGTTTCTTGATTTTCATGTTTTTTTTTTAATATTTTTATTCCTTGAGTTTGCCCAAGGCTTTTATTTCTTTTATTGTGTACATAGATAATGCAGCCTAGTGAGAACAGAAATACTTAAGTATATTACAAATGATGATTATTTGTGTGTAAAAATTAATGGAAATTAAGAACAACAAAACCAATATCAGCATAACTAAACTGATGTCAATTTTACATCAATTATTGAGGGAGATCCTTGAAATTTATCTATACAAAATCAAAAGGGAAACCTTCCTTTGTACCAACAGATTGGAATTTCAATTCATGTACCCTGTGATATCTTGTAAAATAAGTCCATTGCTGCTCAAGTTCTTCCTAGTCCTGTAATGTATTAAAATCTCATATCCATCACAATTTGTGAACCACTAGTAGCCACTAGCATTGTCATGGCTTTAATCTAATAAACTTACCTTTTCTACAAATGTACTTTTTTGTTGCATTTATAGACAGTGTCAATTGCTGATGCAAATCCCTCAATGCCTATGTATGTTTCTGCTCTGGAGTATATTATCATTATCATCTTTGATTTCTTGGAGGCAGCATCTATGCTCATAATTGGAGCAATGGTATGGGTACCACACTCAATAACATTATTGTTTGACTCAGTTATATTTATAGTAGTTCATGCATTGCCACTATTGTGTACAAATACCATGTTACAAAATGAAAGTTTGAACATTTGGACAGTTGTTTTTGCATTGCCTTAAATTCTGAGTAGCAATCAAAATCTATTGTTTCTGTACCTTTTACACTTTCAAGACTTTATTGACTTATCATAAGGCTTACTGTATTCTTCCTCTGTTTTGTGCTCTGTATATTATGCCACGAAGTATGAATAAATCATATTTCATAAACACCAAATTTAGGTGCATATGGTTCAGACCAACAAAAAAATTATGAATGATAATGATTACAAAAATAATAAAAATGTTGATATATTACCAAATATTCATCAAATCTTTGACAATTTTTCATATTTTTTACTTTTACACAAATGGTCATCTAAGGCTAAACTTCTTCTCTAGAAGGGAATATGACTGTGTGGAATGTACATAGTTGATACTTGGATACCTTTTATGGTTCCATATAATTGAGATATATAAAACCAAGGGACTGAACTCATAAATATTTTTGTCTGTCAGAGCAAGCATAATCCTAGATGTAATCTTTTCCCCATAAAACTTAGTAAAAAACAAGCAGTATATCTTTTAAATTACCCAACATTACCCCGATGAAATTTAGATTTATGTGGTATTTCCAGGATAAGAATCCCCACTTGTATCCATTATTATCTTTTTTACACAAAGATCATGACAGGCCCAACATCATTGCTTTTCCACCAAGCCACTTCCCAAGACATTATTTGTCTTCTGGAAACAACAAGTTTCATCACAAAGCATTACCCATTCATACCAGTCAAATTAACACGTAGCACTAACTCCTGCAGCTTTCCTGTTGATAACAATGTTGATTACTTCTACATTTAGTTTATTAATGCTATGATTAGTATGGCTGAAAACTATTGATGTTGATTCAGCACATTAATCCCATAATCTGTCAGGAGACTGGATCTTTAGCATGTGTCTGATGATGTCTTTCTTAATTTTGTGGATCTCCCTCTCAATTAATTCTACTGAGGCAAGTATGGCTTGTAATGTGTGAGTTGGCATATCACTTTCTTCAATTTCTCATGAAGTTTTCTACCTATGCATTTCTTAGCATTGTCCACTATCATTTTATGCAAGGCATCATGCCTCTGAAACAACAACCATAGGTCATTGCGGGCTTCACTTTTCTTCTTCATTGGGAATATCCTAGACCAGCTAGAATTGCTGGTGAAGACCTGTGCCATTTTACTTTGTCTCTGTTATGCAGTTTCATAGAACATGATCCATAGATTTTATGATGCTGGTGCTTGGACCTCAATATTCTGTCATTTGTGTCAAACATTTTAGCAAGAGAAGGGTACATCACTGACCTGACACCATGTTGAGAGTTCATTCTGAGTATCTGTTTTGCCTTTTCAGGCATGGTACAAAACCTCTTAGATTTAGATAAATTTTCAGGATGTAATGCTTGGCATCTTTTAGTGGAAACCTTGGAAATGTCACATTTACAGCTTCCTCCAAGGCTGCTCCAAGATTAAAATTCTCATTTTCATCCACAGCACCATCATGGGAGTGTGACTGCACAGAGTTAATCACAAATTTTCCCCTTTGCTGTGATGGGAGGAGGGAGGTACAACAATCTTGCTGCAGAAGTCAACAATGTTTTCTTCTTTTTTGATCATGGTCAGTCTCCTGGATTTCCCATAGAGGGTTGCTCCCTGTCTGCTCAAGAAAAGGAATGACATCATCTTCTAGCTCTGAAGTGCGGGAACATCTACACTAAAGTAGCTGGTAATTAATTCCATTTAATGAAAGTGGAATATAATGGTCCTCTGAAAGATTATCAGCCAAGAACTTAGTCATCTGATCTGATTGCTGATTGAACTTGTACAAGCTACTAATGAACCCTACAAGAGTCCTCATGCCCCATGTTTTGTTGTTTCTGGTGTTGGAGCCATTGTGGCATCCTCACACATGAATCTCCCCAGTCATCAGACATTTTCACCTGGCTTGCATTTCTTGGTAGTGGCTCTGCACCTTTTTCCATCAGACAATGCAGGGAAACCATCATCAGAATTGCTGGGAAGTTGAAGGGCATTATAAACGGAGCAATTCATCACCATTTTTGCTACAAGACTCACTTTCAATGACGTCACCATCTGAAAATAAAAAAAACATTGATGAATACTGGATTGTGAAAATTTTAGTGGGCAATAGATTGGGCAATAGTTGAGTTCAAGGTGGCAAAAGAAGTGGATTGTCTTGTAAGTACTTACAAATTATCATTGTGTGTAATAACTTCCCATTTACCGAAAATAGGATCTCAAGTATTTTTGAAGGATATTGACAGGGGTAACCACAAAAACAAAAATGACTTTTATTTCAAAAAAAGTCATTCCTAATTGGCAATTTTTGCACACAATGTAGGAGTAGAACCTAGTAGTGCACACCATTTTTCAACAACTAGAATTCTTGAACACCTCATAAAATACATTGCAAAATTAGATTTTATAAATCAATCAAAGTAACCATGAAGTGCTGCAATCAGCATTTCAAAAATTACTCCTACTGCACACATTATTGGAGTAGAATCTCATTCACCCACACCATGACCAGCTTGAAATTAATTCATGCAAATGCATGGGTGAAACACATGAAACAGAACAGATTCAGATACTCCCCATTGGATATCTTACCACACACTCTATCTAATTCATCTTAAATCCTCTAAGTGTCCCCCACTTTTTAAAACTCACACTCTATGACTGGTTAAAACAAACATATAGGGTATTGTGTATTGAAATGGGCAGAAGAAATGTGATTTAGAGGTATTCTTAGTTACAGTGTGACAAGTGGTCATGGGCTCAAATTCCAGTCAGATAACCAGTTAAAGTTACATATAAGAATACTTTGTCAGAGTTTTGTAATTATCAAGCAGAATAGCATGGATGAAGAAAAATTGTTGTTTTCCTTAAGTTTTTGATTTATGAGGTAAAATACTACTTGGTCTGTTCCTCATAGAGTTGACAATGGGGGTTTTCTTTTGTCCCACAAAAAAATGATGATTTGTAAGAACTAATTCCCAGTTAGAGCTCTACAGGCAATGGCCATTGGCTATTGAAGGTTGAGATCTGCCAACAGACCTCCCCGCCATGATGAAAACAACAGTGGAAACAGCAATCTTAAATATCATTATATTAAAACTGTGCAACATAGCCATTGACTTTAATACTAGTCTATAATCGATTACCTTACAAAAACAGATAAACAGAATTACTTGCTTATGCAAGATTTTTGCAATTTCATACTGAGAGGCTTCATAAAAAAATATATGTAGAATTACTATTCTACTTTTGTAGGAAAGTATTCAAGTCATAACAGCCTTTATTTCTATGAAATCTTTTGGGGACAGACAAAAAGATCTTGTCTTGACACATGATACATGACAAATTACAACAGCAATGAATGCGTGCTTGGAGCAAGCTGACCAACATCACTGTTTTTCTTGTGGTATCATCATGTGCTCATCAGATTTGGTGTGAAAAAGAAATATTGGGAGGTCAGTGCACAGCATCAAATATTGCATATGAAACATGCAGAGACAATATGAGCAAATCAAAAGATCACTCCTAAGTCAAATCTAACATGTTAATTTTTAATGTTATTAACAAAAAAGCCTAACATCTGATAGATCTAAACACAACATTTTTGTGCATATGTAGCTTCTGTACTGAAAGGGTACAAACTAGCCATGTTTTACAGCAGCTTGTCCAACATTGGACAAGCTGATTGCTGGTAGAATCCACATAGGAATTTGTGGCTGTCAGTTACCTACTCCCCTCACTAGTAAAAAATTCTAATGTAGTGCCTTAAACAATTGCACTAGGCACAGTAATAGCCAAGCATAGCACACTTCAAAAGTGGCTTCAGCTTATGCCATTGTACCACAATGATGTCTAATACGAATGCCCATTGGTCATTTCCAACAAAACCAATCACATGGTGTTATATTTGATATGGTTGATGGGTGTTGGCTGATGTGTTGTTTATGGCAGCAAAGGTGTTGCCATTGCCATGGCAGTGACACCATTTTCATCACTTGTTTAAACCGTGAAGCCATGGAAAAACCCCCAGGGTATGGTACATCATTGGAAAGGTATTTGTGAGAAGAATTCATTTTGCATACCGAAACTGTGTGTAGAGGCAGCATTGAGATTAACCCCTTATTTTGGATGAATTCATCAGTTTCATGGGGAACAGACCAAGTAATAAACTATTCCTTTTTCATTTACATCAACATTTTCAAATGGGGTACCAATAACTGGACAAAGCTCCTTCAATATTTGAGATATCAACCCAGAACTTTTTTCATTTTATCATTCTTTGTCTTAGCTTTAATAATCAGGTTCATTTGCCTCATAATTTTGAGTACAGCCATAGCAGTGTAGCTTTAGATTTGGGAGACCATTAGTGTTTTTCTGCCTTAGGGCTTAAGTAATTAGTTTTAGGGTGTAGGGTAGTATGGGTAAATGTTGTTCCATTTTTATGGCCAAGATATTTCTCCATGCCACCTGGATTTTCCCCCTGACCCCTCAACTAAATCAAGTGTCCTGCAGATTGTCCCGCCTGTTTTAGTCCCACGGGATCAGACCATGTCATCATTAGTAACCAAAGCAATTACTCTAAGGAGGTACCATACTAAGTACAATACCTATGTACCATCTACAGGGCCCATCACATGCATCAGAATGACCAAAACAATTTTACATCAGTAAAAATTACGACAACAGTGGTGGTGAATAGTGATGTAAAATTACGTATAATGTACCAATTCCTAAAAGTTTCAAGTTATGTAACAAATTTGTGGTCTGTCAGTCATGTTGTGCATGAAAAATCTTCTCCAAAATTTGGTAATTCTTGTATTTTTTCCTCACAATGAAGCTAGGTAGGGGCCACCACAAACCTGTTACAGCAGTAGTAGTACCAATCTAATGTTATTTAGACACCAGGCATTATTAGGAAACATTCAAATTGACCCTATCCCGTAGGTAAATAAAGGACATCTCCATACTGCATACCTCTTGTTTAAAAAAAAAATGCCTGATCCAATTGTACTGTACTTAAAAAATATCTTAGGTATCTTGAGAGTGGAGTCTCACCTGATGTTGCGTCATACCTTCAACATGCGTGATTTTACTAATAAAGTTAAATTAAAAAAAAAATCCAACTTTGAGTCAGATTCTTTGTGTAAATTTAATACTGAAAACCACAAAAGTTCTATTTGAACACCTTAAATTGCCTTGACAATGAGCGATTACCCAGTTATTTCAAAATATCTTGGTAGATCTTGGTTATATTCATTAAGAAAAATTATTTCAGAATTGTTAATGCTCTCCCCTTAATGCTCTCCCTATTTCTCTCCCCTCATATGTTTTCTACACGTTTCTACAGAAAAACGTCAGGGCAGTAGTAAAATTTTTGATTTCTCTGTAGAAATGTCCATATAAATTGCCTGTAGAATGTCAGAAAAAAATAGAACAACATTATCCCATACTACCCTACACCCTGGAACTGGAATTAGTATGCCCTACTGTAGAAAAGTCAATAGTTGGCTGAAAACTGAAAACCAAAATGATTTTTTGACCCCCAACCCTAATTGAAGCTTTTGTCAATTATAACTCAAAATTCTTGCTCCCTTCAAAACAAAAAAAGTGAGGGTTAGGGTTATTTTTTCGGGCGGATCTGCTGCTTTGCGACGCGGATCTATGCCTGAAAAAAACAACCCTAACCCTCACTATTTTGTTTTGAAGGGAGCAAGAATTTTGAGTTATAATCGACCAAAAATTCAAGTAGGGTTGGGGTTTGCAAAATCAGCTTTTTGGTTACAGCTATATATATAAAATGACGTCATAGTGCGCATGCGTGTGCATATTTTGTTCAAAACGAGCGGGAATCCAACCTGGTAGCAAAAAAGATCTTTCTGCACTCAGGGTAGGAGATGGTTCATTCCTACAGGATGGCGATAAAAATAGCGATAAAAATGGTGATAGGTATTATTTAATATTATTTTATGAATAAAAATATGATCATAAATCCGGTAAGAAATCTGGTAGGATTCAATCCTGTAGGAATGAACCATCTCCAGGGTAGAGTGTTTCTTACCACTGTGACTAGGTAGTACTCTGCATGCATACCCTTAGGTGGCTGAAATTCCTCGAATTTTTAACATTATCTATAAAAAATATCTTCATTTCTCTCTATATAATATTATATGGGAGGTATTAAAATTCTACGGTACCAAACATATTTACCTATCATGGTAATAAAAAGCTTCTGTAGAATCAGTGTAGATTCATTACTGACTTAGGTAAGTAGGTACGTATGTACATTTTGTATTCGGGGAGAGAAATAGGGAGAGCATTAAGGGGAAAGCATTAGACCGGCTGGGACGGCAAACGGCTAGCGTCAAATCCTGAAAATGTACCAGGGTAAAATACACATTTTCACTCGTCCATCCGGAGAGTCACAAAAATACGATGAGGAGCACTCCCTAGATGAAGGCGAGGTTTTTTGAGTTTTTAAGGTTGATTTTTGTGGCACCAGCCCTCCCATGTACATATTACAACTTTGAGCGTTCAACATGACCAAAAATACTGAGCAGATAAGTAGATTTTTTCATATGAAGAAAGGGGTATCATTTTAATACACTGTAGATAACCTACCTGTATATACCATAGTGTTATGTATGTAAAATATATTATGACTGGTAGAATATACTAAGTTCCTCAGTATTAATATATTTTAAAAATAGTAGGATAACAGGTATCTTTTCAACATAGTCAAAATAATACTACAACATATCATGCACTACAGTAAGTAGACCATATATTTGTGTAAATCTTCATAGGAATTTGTTCAAATCCAAGAAAACTATGATTTGATCATACAATACACAAATCAGCAGCATCACAAAACACTTATGCAACTGCGCAAGAAAACTTACGGAAAACAAGCATTGCTAATGTTGTTTCAACCTTTGTCAACATTGTAACGATTTTGAAATTGTCGGCACCTTAAAATATCTCAACAGCTACACGACACTGATAATATTGTGGTGGGTGCTTGCGGTGCTATTCTATTTCAGTGAAAGAAAATGACTGAACTAACTAGGAACAAGAGCAATTAGCATTTGTAACTTTGTACTCGTATTAAATTTAGAAATCTACTTGTTTGAAAAGAACGTTGAAAACTGGTTCGCTTATGAGCCACAAGTAGGATGGGAGGACCTACTTAAGTGATAAAATTTTGCAGAGGGTTTGACTATTGAGCGGCAGACGGCTGAGGGTGCGGCTGTTGGTTGGCAAATGCAGAGGTGCACGAGAATATGATGTTGCCGCGATAGCGATGCATCTTGGAATGGCTTTGTGGATCAGTTGACATTGATCCCTCCACCCCCCCCAAGTGTTGGGGCGAGATAACCGCGGTTTGAGGTCGGTTGTTTGGGCGGGGTGTGTCACCACAAACTACATCCGCCATGAAAGCATCGAAGTTTGCTGCACTTCAATCTTGTTGGTTGGGTTTGGCTTTGATAGCGGGCCAGTCTAGGTCTGACAGCGTGGCTGTTGGGAGGCAGACCAATCGCCAAGATCTGCGGACGTGCCGGATCTCATGGCTGACAAAGAGGGCCCAGAATCAAACGAGGAGCAATTGCCTGAAGCACCGATCTCGGGCCAGCAATTGTTGCCTAAACAGGAGCCGACAGCATCTCCTGACGAAGAACCTTCACGATCTCTGTATTTTGAAGAAGGGGAAAATGCTGGGACATCAGAAGGATTGTCAACGAAGCCCATGGCACCAACAGTGACGCAAATTTCACAGGAACCAGGGAGTGACAAAGTGTCGCCTCCATCCAATGCTTTGGATGAGGACGCTCCTGAAACCTCATGACCCGTTCAAACCACGTCCCTCAGCCAAACTGACCTCACCCCCATGTCTGATGCGAGAGGGAGGAGGGGGCAACGAGGCGGAGGGGCAACAAATGAGGTGTTGCCGCGGTGGCAATGACTCTCGGCATGGCTTTGCGGGGCTGTAGTTGCTTGTAGTAAGGGAAGGTAGCTAGCGTCATGGTGGTGCTGAAGAAAGGCATCATCTTATGAGCTTTGTGTGTTGCCAGGTGTGGCTGTTGGGCGGCAGACCAATCGTCAACAGCGCGAGAGGGCGGAGGGGGCAACGAATGAGGTGTTGCCGCGGTGACGATGACTCTTGGCATGGCTTCGCGGAGCTGTAGTTAGTAGGTGGTAGTGGAGGCTGCTAGCGCCATTGTGGTGTTGTTATGGAGGAAAGATGGAAAAGTGGTGATTTTGAGCCTGACATCATGAACACCAAGGGCATATGTAAAGTAGTAAGATAGTTATGGGAGGTGATTAGTCACAAATAAAAAAAATCACAAAAAAAATCACAATACAAACATTACCAAAAATACAAGTACTTCACTAATTACACCTTATCTTGGGAGTGGATGAGGAGGGACATTTTTGAGCATTGGTTCTGGCAGCATGAAATTTGTTCCGATTAACCAGTCCACGTTGATTTTGGTATCTTTTTTTCACTTACGTCATTATATATATATTCATCACATATATAAATTTATATTGATATCCTTTGTTAAATTCCGATGCCAGATGGCATTTATGTGGGTGTAGTACCATATTTATGAATTTTCCACGTAATTTTCCTGACCTGTTGAATTTTTGCTAGATGTAGCTTATGCCCTTCAATTCAATAGGTAAAATCCCTTCATTTTTGCTTGTTTGTTAGTCTCATAAATTATTTTTGTGGGCTTCAACTCTGACACCACCAGAATATACTGACAATGGGAAATTCATGGTCTGGGCAAGCTCCCAATTCCCTTCTGGAATGCTATGATTTCAACAGTGGGGAAATTGACTACACTCTCTATCATTTGTACAGAAAGCAAAAGGCTAAGATTGAATCTGACAATGAATTCATGCAGGTGATTGCTCTTTGTCAGTTGCTTGCTGATGAAGACATGGAGAATGAGCAGCAGGAATCTGGTAGGAAGAAACCTGATTGTATTGTGAGGGAGGAGAGAATTATCAGGGATCCAGTTAGTGGCAAAATTAGGAATTTTACTCCAAAAGACACACCATGGTATCACATGTATGTAGAGAATCCTAATTTGAATAGTAGGAGCTTTTGAAAAAATCAGGCACCAATTTCGCCTGTCTTATGATTCTTTTTTGAAGCACGTTGAAGAGGTGAAAGAAAGTGAATTGTTCAATGCTTGGTCTGAGTCTGCACGTGATGACACAGGAAGGGAATCTTCTCCAATTGAGTTGTTAGTTCTTGGGGCACTGAGGTACCTTGGAAGAGGATAGACCTTTGATGACCTTAAAGAAGCAACTTGTATTTCAGAAAGAGTGCACGAACATTTTTCCATCTGTACATCCTGTGGGGCTCTACAGACCTGTATGAGAAGTATGTTATCTTGCCTGCAAATTCTGAACAAGCAAAAAAAGGCTCATATGATTTTGAAATGACGGATTTGCATGGCTGCATTGGAAGTTTGGATGCTACTCATATTGGAATGCAAAAGTGTCATTACAGATTGAAACAGTATCAT
>JALLOT010002092.1:0-13420 GCA_036939595.1 Thalassiosira livingstoniorum | reverse complement strand
TTCGAAACGTACGACTCAAAAAAAGCGATGAGTCAACAGTGCAGTTATTTACAGCATCCATCACTACTTTTCAGCATCATTTCTGCCTTCCCTTTATCTACCTCCACCATTCCCAATGTCTCCTTCAACACTTCCCTCACCTTATTCTTATCTCATATTTAACCCATGCCATAACCATTTCAAAACCATGTGGCATCTGTTCCTACTTCTGCTTGCATGTGCATATCATTTCTCACCCTCAACCATATCCACTCTCACTCTCAGCCTCAGTAGTGTGAGCAAAAACGATGTCAGAGCACTCATTTTCCTTTGGTTCTGTGGTGATGATAGTAGAATTGACACTGATTGCATTATCTCCCTTTTGAGTACATAGATGATGTTGTTGCAGTTTATTCTGATGACATGGTCTTTGTTGTTTTTTTACCAGTTTAACTGATGGGGCTTTGTTTGCCCTTTTGGTGGCTCTGACTGCATCCATCTGGTAAAAAATCTGATGGTATAGTGCTGCATAACACTGTAACATAGAGGCACTTTTGGACTTCTTTGTACTTGTAAAGTTAAAGTGATGCAGCATTTTTGAAACATTTTTACCAGTAGATCTATTATTGCTCATGGGAATGATATGTTTCTGTATCTGTGGTGTAATTGCCTTAGGAATCATATATTTAAGAAAGAACTGCATTATTGACAGAAAGCATGCTCAAGATTCACATCAATGATGTATGGTCATCATACACATATCTATATCTAGACTTAAATTCCTATTCCATTTCAATATTTTCTGCAAAAACTCAAATATTCAGTTCTAAAGGAACATATGAACTTATGAAATAATTGCAATTATCATGATGTTGACCTGCAATTCATACCAAATTTGTGTACCCTCATTGTACTAGAATACAAACCCACTTATCAAAAATAACTGTAGACATCCAAGTGAAATTAAAAACTGTAATTGACAATACATCATTTTTAAAAACTGAATATATTGACTTGTTGTTGATTTTCCCCCATATTTCTGCCATATATTCATGTGTTGAACAAATTTTGGAGAGTCTTTATCAAAGATGACCCCAATTGCAGAACATGACCCCAAACATGAAACAGTGATGAAAAAACAACCAAAGGTAAATTTTGAAAATGACCACTGGTCATTTTCTATTACAATGAAGGTACCTTGTTTTGCCTAAGTATATCAAAAACAGCTCTAAAATCAGTTCACTGGCCTTTAAAATGCTGTATTTTACCCTTGGGCACTTACTAGATTTTTATAATGTAGCGAGTAAGGATCATTTTGACAGGGCGCTGCTAGTAAATTTTTTTTCAATCCTCCAGTGATGACAACGATGCAGACTATCTCTAGCATGATAGTAGTGCATTGAAAAATAGACTCAAGCACCACATATGAACTTATACTGTCACTTCTTTTGTCATGTTTGTTTTTTGAATTGATTATTGATTGGCTGGATAGCATATTTTAGGCCACAAAACATAAAAAAACTGCATCACCTGAGCGAGAGGCAGTGGAAAATATTCACTAGGTATGCACTACCTAGAGAGGAAAAGATCAAATTCACTAGAAAATCATAAGAAGCTCGCAAGTACCCATGGGTATATCGTTTGAATAAAAGCAACAGTTCACATAAGCTACTTTACACCACAATGTCCAATAAATATCTAATACTCGAAAAAACTGAAATAACCTAGATATCATATGCATCACTGCAAAGAACCCAAACAGTGCGTGCAAAAACTCCCTTTTCCGACAAGTACGAATGATTTCTATAAATCCTTCCAATCAAGCCTCATCATCCTTTGTGCATTGCGGCGTTTCACTCGCGAAATATCTCTGACACACAATGATGCCAAGTCCTTATTTACAATAATATGCACTGTAGGATAAGGAGCACGATGCATTAAATTATCTGGCAGTGGTGGGCCGGGTGTGCTCCATTTGGAATTGTCTGGGAAAACGATCCAGTCAGTTGGAACAAATTGCTCTTGACGTCGTCCCTCCAAAACATCACGAAATTTTATTTTGACCTTTCGTCGTCCAAATGGATTTTTGTCTTTGTTGTTCGTGCTGTTCATATTCATGATTGTAGCTGGTGCGGTTTGTACACTCTTTTTTCCGAATATGCCCCAATGGGATTGGATGATTTCGCCACTTTGTTCGAGGCCATCGGGGAGACCGCACCAGCGCAAAAATTTTGGATGAAAAGATACCAGGGTCACCTTTTCTAATAATTTGTCATCTGCCAAGATGTGCCGGAGATCAGTTCTAACGAATTTATCAAAAACTAGAAAATCGTTCCAAGATGATACGTGTGGACAGACGACCAGAGTGGTACTCAAAGGAGGGGCTCCATCGCGAGAACAGTCACTCCCATCCTCGCTACCGCTCTCTTGCCCATCGTCACCCACGCATTCGCCATTATTTGTCAACGATTCAATTTCCGACCTGATGAAACCGACAACATCTTCGGGAGTGCCACCCTCACAAGTAACCACGCGAAGAAGGCCACGATTGTTGGATATCCCCGCCCATGGACATAAGCCCATGCCTATTGGTACCTTCAAAGTCCATTGCTTTACTTCTTTGGCGTAACCATCTAGATTCTCACGAGTCGATGTAATTGAAGTTGACAAAGAGGTTTTCTCCCGTTCATTATTTTTGCTGTTGTCGCCATCGCTGGATGAATCGTCACTTGAAGATGGCATGCTCATCTCGCCACTTTCCCGCGTAGGGTCTGTCTGAAAAGTGATCAACTTACTTAAAACTTACCTTAAAATGCTCTAAATATACTAATTCCTACCAAGATTCTACATGAACTTTAGCGCTGAACCATGAACTTCCGCCGTAGCAAAATCGGCACTTCCGCCCACCACCATCGTCATCTTCGGCTTACCACCGCTTTCTGTGGCCTCCATCTACCTCAATTAAGCTCGTCCCGTGCGAGATTTCCGGAGATTGGCCCGCTAGCTTCCGAATTCACCCCATTGTGGCCCGGACAGGCGTCATTGGAACACATACGTCATCCAAAGTTGGGAAAAATTTCTCAATCCACAATGTTCTCACTTTCCAATTTTGGAATCCCAACAACATCTCCGTTACCGGCTTTCTCAACCACTATCTCCTTTCCTTCTTCAACGACCATGGTCATTAAAACCCATCTTAAAGCTTCAACAGCTGCTCCCTCTGGTGCTTCGGCGCCCACTCACACGACTAAGAAGTCCAAGTCTGCTAACGGCGCTGGCATATCTTCTGGGAAAGCAGTGACGACTGAAACTTCCCCTCAGAAGAAGGACGATGAAAGTAAGAAGCGTGCTCAGGTATCTGACCCGTCTCTTTCACCGTCCAAAGGTACACCGGCTGTTGATCTTGGCCAAGTCTTTGATGCTGCCACTCTTCCCACCAACCCTTCCTCTCAAGCTACTGGTAGCTCTTTGCCATCTAAGGTCAACAACACACCAGTTGTCAAGCTTTCTTCCAAACGTATCACACGCAATGGGAGGAAGTCGCCTACCCCTGTCACCCCAGGCACTCCAGCCTCGACTCGAGTACCTGCTAAGTCTTCTGCTGCGGCGGCTAAGTCCAAGACCGCGGAGCCTTCGTCCACTCGTGCATCGCTTCAGAAGCAGGCACGTGCTGATAAGACCTCCCGTGCTCGTGGCTCTTCCACTGGATGGCAGCCAGTCCGTGGCCGACGTTCGGTGAAACTGTCAAAGGCCAACGATAAGGATATCTACGCCAAAAAGTATAACAACACGATCTACGCCTCCCTCAGTGAAGACGACGACGACGAGGAAGAGGAGGATGCTCTTGTCTCCCCTACCAAGACCACCATTGTTCTTCCCCCAAAAGAGAAGGAACCAATCGATCTTACTGCTTTTGAGGTTGAGGATGATCTTGAGGTAGATGAGGTGTCCTTGAACTCCATCTTATCGAAGTCTTCGTCTCAAAAGAGAAGAGAACGTCGCAAGAACCTTCAATTGAAAAATCAACAAGTTTCTACCGATGATGCTGGCAAGCTTAAGGATCCCCCCAAACTGGCTGGTCAGATGGCTACAGATCCTGCTCCTTCGACCGATGCAAATGGTCAGACGGCTACAGAACCTGCTCCTTCTACCGATGCAAGCGGCCAGATGGCTATTGACCCTGCTCCTTCGACCGATGCAAATGTATCCTCGTCTTCTGATGGTGATTTGAAACCTCCTGCTCGCCCCTCTCTACCGNTTTGAAACCTCCTGCTCGCCCCTCTCTACCGAAGTCAGTACAAGCTCCAATTAAACCTCCGGCTTCTACCACACCCCCAGGACAAAATCAGACACAGTCTACTTTGTCTTCGACTGGCGCTTCAGCGGTGTCAACTGTTCAGCCTGACGGTCAACAGTCTGATGTTGTTACTGACGATACCCATTTCAATATATCTCCGCAGAAGATGCTTCGGAAGTCAGCTGGTGAGACGGAACAGAGTGTTCAGCAATCATCTGTGGGTGTTAAATTTGCACCGACGGTAGAGGTGAGGGAGGAACCTCCCAATGATCAAATGGACGAGGGGAATGATGGCATTGAGGGAGAAGAACTCCTCGACTACGATGTTATTAATCCAGGCCCTCCAACTCTTGATTTCTTGGAACGACAGGAAGCTGCTGCTGCTGCGAGGTCCGCCTCTTCTCCAACCGCTCCATCTCCTCGTCCTTCTACCTCTTCGTCCCCTCCCCAGAAGTTACTTCCAGGTTATTTGGCTTTCGATGCACCAGAATCTACTGGTCCTTCATTCAAGTTTGTTACGATGAGTGTCAAACCAGACCCATCCTCACACGAGAATCCAAAGCTTCGCATAATCCAAGGAGCCATGAATATTTTGGCGTTGATGCAAGAAGTAGATCCATCAGTTGAGGTTCTCCCGGCTCCTTACAAAGGTGCTACCGAGGGTCAATTCCCTTCTCTCAAATCGCCGAATGCAGAGGACGGCTTTCCTACTTCATTTGCTGGTTTTTCAAGATACTTCGCTGTCAGGCAACCATGGACATTGACCCCTCCAGAACATATGAACCCCAAACAACGTCAAGAATATGATAAGAAAGGGCCCTCCTGGTTGAACGCGGAGTTTGTAGTTAAAGGATCGGTGGACATTGAGTGGCTTTGCAAAACCCTTTCCGTTGATCTTCTTGATTATGGCTATCGCCTTTCTTTCAAGCAGTGCCAGAAGTTTAATACCAATACCCACTTGGCTATTATTGGTCTGAAGGTGGAACTTTGTATTGCCGGGATTCAAGCTGAGGTGGCCCACTGGCTTATGAAGATGAAAAGGTCACTTTGCCGCCACAATAAACTTCCAAAGTCACAAATGGAAACACCGTTGGCCCCATTCACCATGTATGTTAAAGGGGCTAGAGAAGGGAAGCTTTCAGAGCCATTGGCTAAGAGGTTTGGACTACCAAGCTCGCTTGATACTTACAAGAAATATGTGGTCTTCGAGTGCGCCGAGGATGACTGGCCGGACTTTAAAGTTTTGTGGACTCACTTCGAACGTTCAGGGTGGTTGAAGAAAATCCTAGGTTGCAAGGCTTATCTCATTGAGCCTCCAATGGGAGTTCAAACTGAAGCACGAGTTATTTCGAACCAACGAAATCTCAAGGTTCACATTCTGCTGGCTCAATCCACCATGACCTTCTCTCTTTCAAACATCGAAACTCTTAACTATGATGTGGAAGTGGTAATGGCGGATGGCTCGAAACCTCCAAGTAAATTCTCCAATCTTCGGCTTGAATATCAACGGCTCAAGCTTCCGGATGGCTCGCCTCTGGTCCTGGCAATCATGCGACGTCTGAGGGGCGCTGATGTGGGGCAAACAGACGCGGTCATTGCTCAGAAGTCGGCAAGCTTAAGAATGATGCAGAAGATTGAACGTGGTGGCGCCTGCTTTTGGTACCATTATTTATTGATGATTGGATACTCGGAGTCAACTGTGATGAGAATGCTTAATGGTTTTGATCAAAATTCAATGTTGTTGGCGAAGCGTTCGACCTGGGATCCTGAAACTCTCACGGCTGTCTCACACTTTGAACCGTCGGCAGACACACAACTTGAGCAACTCGAGGCTGAGCTGGGTATTTCGTATGATGATGAAGTGGAAGTTGGAACCGAACGTATGGACATGGACGAAGCAGCTCGTCAAGAACTGATGAATAATTTGAGAGTGGATGAGGATGCCAGCATGGGCTCCAACGATGGAGCATCTCGTCGCACTGGATTCTCTGCATCCACTGGGAATAGCACCATCAATTCCCAGAATTCTGGACGCCTGATCCTTCACCATCGTGATCAGGCACTTCGGAACGCACAATTGACTGCTGCCAATGCAGACTTGGCAGCAGAAAATGCAGCTCTCCTTCGGCAAATGCAGGAGACAGAGGCACGTCTCCAGAGTATGGAGCTCCCTCGGGATGCCTCGGGTGGCCCCCTCCCTCATGGAAGCGTCGCGGCTGATCATCCAAATTCACAGACTGGCCAAGAAGAAGGCACAGGTGAAGCAGGGCAGAATGATCAGGGTACCGCGGCGCAGGGCCCTAGATAGGCGGTAATGGCCCCTCTGCTGCGGGTGGGAGCAGGGGGAGACGGAGAAGCGCCACCCGATCCAGAAGAGCCAGACATGGTACAGCTGGCTCTTCACCATTCAGTACCACTAGCTCGACCTTCAGGCACTCGGGTCGACCTAGTTCTACGAGAGTGCCTACTGTGGGTGGAGGAATTGATCTAGGTAGTTCAACTAACTTAAAACCTTCAATCAAACATCCCCATCTCAAACCAACCATACATAATTCATATACATCTTTTACTTCAACTTCTACATCTCAATCAACTCAACGTACTAACTCTCGTCGTAAACCATCTAAGAAAATAAAGTCTCAACGTCGTGCTGGTCGCTGGCGTCACCAACAAACTCTTCGGTCTCTTCGTGAGAAGTTTCATGACTTTGCTGCCGGTAGGAACAACTTTACCTCCACCTCTTTACCAACAATCTCAGAACTTGTCGACTACTCTACTGACTCTTCCTACACCAAACTGAACAAGCATGTGGCTCCACAACGACACCTTGATGCGTTTAAGCTTTACCAGGCGCAAGCAAAAGCTGAGGAGGAATTAGAGGATGTGCTTTCAAAACTCCAGCAGGGTGGACAAGGTTATGCTCCTAAAAACAAACCCGATGATACCTTCCGCATTCTCTATGAGAACTGGAACAGTCTGGGGGTTTTCTCAGACTCCTCCAAGGTCAACAAAGTGAACGAGCTGATGAAATCCTATGAGGTTGATGTGGTCCTTGGCTGTGAATCCCAGTGCCAATGGGATATGGCCTCGCCGTCGCAACAATTTCATGAATTGCTTGCGAAAGGCACTACCAGAAGAAGTGTAGTAGGTTTCAATAAACATGAGGCCATCTCTCGCAACCAATACGGTGGGACTGCAGCAATGGCAGTGGGTAGAGCAACACAGTTTGTACTTGAAACTGGGGTAGATTCTACCGGACTCGGTCGGTGGTCTTGGATATTGGTGGGCTCAGGAGAGACGAAGACTCGCATCATTGTGGCCTATCAGCCATGTACTCCCTCGTCCAATTCCGGCGATGGGACTGTGTTCGCTCAGCAAGTCCGCTACTTTGAAGAGCGAGGAATCTTTCTCTCGCCACGAACTATGTTCTATGAGCACTTGGTAGCTGACCTAATCAAATGGCATGAAAATGGGGAAGAGCTTATATTGTGCATGGATGCGAATGAATGTGTTTATGAAGGAAGAATAGCAAAACGTCTTCGGGAGGAGGATCTTCTTATGTTTGAACGGTTTTATGAACACACTGGAGAGAAACTGTCCCCTACGACTACCGGTCCAAAGCCTATTGATGGAGTCTTTGCTACTACGGGTGTGGACGTGGAGAACATGCTGATACTTCCACGTCTGGCTGGGATTGGAGATCATCGAGTTTTTATCATTGACATCAAAGCAAACTCCATTCTTGGCAGTAGGTTCCCTCGAGTGGTTCGTTCATCTGGTAGGAATCTGCACTGTGATTCAGACAAGATCAAGTCGGCATATAATAAGGTCCTTGGACAACTCACTTCTCGGCACAAGATTATGCAACGGCTTAACAACTTGTTCAACCTTCAAAAGTCTCTTTCACCGGCGGAATTTCAACTTCAGTTTAATCAATGGGACAAGGACCTTTCAGACTTCATGCATGCGGCGGAGAAGAAATGCCACAAGCGCACGAGGAATGAGCTTCCATATAGTCCTTTGGTTGGGATTTGGATCAAGCGTCGGGGTATTTTGGCTTGGATCAAGAACTATCTGTTGGGCAAAGTTCCAGATACAAGGAACTTGGAGAGGGCGGCGAAACGTAATGGCATCAAGAATCCTCTGTATGCTAGCATGGAACAGATAGAGCTCCAACAAGAGATTTGCAAGAGAAGGATCAAGCAGCTGAAGAAACTTGCACCTCAGCTTCGGGCTCGTCATCTTCGGGATCGCCTCGCACATGCAAAGGCCACGAACAATGAGAAAGCAGTCAAGGAAATTACCAGGATCATCAAACGGGAGAACCACAGGCGGCGGTGGGGTCGGGTGAATAGTTCTACCAAGGGGGAGCGGGCTCGTCCAATTTTTGAAGTGAAAGTAAAGAATGGGGAGCATGAGGCACATTATGACACGGAAGAAGGCGTGGTTGCAAACACGGGTCAGAAGATTACAAAACGGTTTCAACTTGCCTACAGCGCGCCCATTTGTTCAGGGAAGATTTTTGATGACGTGGGTCTCATGGCTGACACAGAGGCAGCTCAGGCCATCTTGGAAGGCACATATGAATTTCCCGATGATATTGATCCTGCAACAAAACTTCTGCTGGAGGAAGTCTCCCGTACCTATAAGGAAATGCCAAGGGATCAAGTTGCCACATACGCCACAGTGGAAGACTTCCAATACTACTGGCAACGTGCAAATGAACGAATTTCCTCATCTCGTTCCGGTCTTCATCTCGGACATTATAAAGCGGCCAGCTTTGATCCAAATCTCTCTGCCATACATGCGGGCAAACTCACTCTCGCGGCGAAGAGTGGTCTTCCTCTGTCTCGTTGGGGTCAAGGTGTTACTGTTCTATTGGAGAAGATCTGTGGGAATATCTACGTCCACAAACTTCGAGCCATTTGTTTATTTGAAGCGGATTTTAATTGGTGGAATAAACTGATCTTTGCTAGACGGATGATGAAGCTCGCTCAGGAAACAGACTCAATACCTCAGGAACACTTCGCTAAAAAGAACAGTCATGCCACGGATGGCAATATGGTCAAGACTCTCTTTGCTGATGTAGCAAAGGTGAATCATCGTCCATGTGCAATTTGCAGTGTAGATTGTAGCGATTGCTATGATAGAGTGGCACACCCAGTGTGCAGTCTTGCTCTGAAGGCATGGAATGTTCCTCGTGAGGCTGTTCGTTTGATGTTAGTGGGAATGCAAACCATGAAATTCTTTCTTCGGACGGGCTATGGGGAATCAACTACCTCCTTTGGCGGTACACCAGAGAGACCCACCTTTGGTTTGGGACAAGGAGCTGGATCCGCTCCTCCAGGTTTTACATCGGTGAGCTCGCTGGTTGTCAAGGCGTATCGGAGGAAGGGCCACGGTGCTAAGATGTCGTCTGCCTTGAAGAGAAGAATTTTTCTCTTAGCAGCTGTCATGTATGTGGACGACACCGACCTTCTTCATTCGGCCTCTAAACCTGATCTGTCAGACCTTGAATTCCTCCAAGAAGTTCAACGATCCACAACATTCTGGGGCCGTCTCATTCAGGCGACTGGTGGGGCCCTCAAGCCCGACAAATGCTTTTGGTACATGTTGTCCTTTCGGTTTCAATCTGGGGTTCCCCGTCTCAAAAAGGTTGCCTCGCTTCCGTCCACTCCACTCATGATTCCTCAACCCGATGGGCCCGACGCTCCCATCACACTCAAAGACCCCAATGAGCCGATGAAAACTCTCGGAACAATGTTTAACCCCGCTGGTGAAAGTAGAGAACATGTCCTTCGGATCAAGGAGAAAGGTTGTGAATGGGTAGACCGCCTTTCCACAAAGCCTCTTCCTTCGAGGGATGCATGGCTAAGCTTTTTCTTGCAGCTGTACCCTGGTTTGAATTGGGGACTGGTCTCCATGGTCATCTCTCCCAAGCTGCTTGATACTACGGTCCAGGCCTTCTACTATAAGGCTCTGCCCAAGCTTGGAGTGAATAGATGCATCACAAAGGAGTGGCGGATGCTTCCAGAACGTTTTCAAGGACTTGGGATGCCAAACTTCTGCGTGGACGCAACAGCCGCAAAGGTTAACTTTTTGTGGTCGCACTGGGGGCTTCCTAACGCTTGTGGTAACATGATTCAACTTGCCTTCGAAGCTTTCATTCTTGAAGTCGGTCTGGGCCATCAAGTCTTTCTTCGTTCATTTGACGAATTCTCTCTCTTGGCGTCTGGTACATGGTTTAGGAATCTGTGGGATTTTCTCCATCATCTGAATATTCAGTTCATCGTCACCTCCTCCTCAGCCATTGCAAAACCAAGGGCTGGAGATCGTTTTCTTATGGAGTGTTTTCATGAGGCTGGTTACTCGGGAAGTCAACTGGTGCAATTAAATCGGGTTCGGAAGTTTAAACAGCTTTACTTCCTGTCAGAAATCACACATTGTGATGGGAAGAATGTTGACCCTAGTGCAATCTCTTCGGACTATGCTTTCCCATCTACTTTCGACTACTCCTTGGAGAAACCGACGCGGAAAGATCACCTCTTATGGCATCAGGCAATAGTGGCTATCAGTTCTCCGACTCTTGTCCTACGAACGCGCCTTGGACCATACCTCACCATGCCACACTCATCAGAGTCATGGTACATCAGTGAGGATGGGCACACTCTCTTCTTTGTTTACTCATCAATCGATGGAGAACGGACGGATTGGTATTTCCTCCAGCAGGGAGTGGCAACCCGCTATGGCCAACGTTTTCAACACATGTGCTCCTCCAATGATCGACAGGAAACTCCCAGACTTTGCAGCATCAACAGAATCAACGATTCCACGGTGACTCTCCACTCGACTGCACGAGCACCGATGCCGCCGGTGGAAGAGGTGAAGTTTATGGAAGTGTTACGCTCTCTGGAAAATCAATCACTGTGGACTTCCTTCCATTGTGATGGTGATGGCGAATGGATCCACCGTAGTCTGCTTTGGGGATCACTGGTAATCGTTCATGATGGATCCTACATGGAAGACCTGGACCCAGATGTGTGTTCTGCAGCCTTCTTCATGGCATGCACCATCACGGGTAACGAGGTTCATGGTTCTGTTGCCGAGTATTGTCCTGGTCAAGCGGATAACTATCGTGGAGAGATTTTGGGTGGAATCTTGGTTCAACTTGTATTGTATGCGGCTACCCGTCGGACATCACTCCCTTATCTTCAACCTACGGCACATTGTGATAACATGGGGGTTGTGAAACATGGCAACAAACCTGCAGCAGCTCTCCCCGCTGCTCAACCCCAAGCCGATGCTCTTCGTGTCTTTAAGCATGTCATTACATCGATTCCTTGTGGCTGTCACTATGAGTGGGTAGAATCACATCTGGATGATTTTCAAGACATAGAGTCCCTATCACTTGTCCAACAGCTGAATGTAAAGGTGGATGAGATGGCGAAGGAGCACCTACGACAGTCTCTGGAGCACAGACAATTTATCTCTTCCTACTTTCCCTTCGAGGATATTAGAGTAGCCACGAATGGGGCTAAGGTCTGCTCCAATGCGAGGCTTGCCTTCTCTGACCACTGGGGATCTTCTACGGCAAAGAAGTTTCTTAACGCCAAGAGAATTGTGTCTACCTCAGACTTCAATCTTGTCTACTGGGATGGAATGTATAAAGCCATGGTCTCATTTCCCAAAATGTTCCGTGTCTGGGTTACGAAGCACTGTTCACATTTCTGTGGAACCAATCGCCAACTCTCTCGAATTGATTCCACAGTGAACAATGTTTGTCCCAGTTGTGAATGTCGTGATGAATCGGTAGCTCACATAACAATATGCAGAGATGAAGGGAGAACCACTATGTTTCATAGGTCTGTTAAGGAGTTGACGAAGTGGATGATCCAAACACATGCCCCGTGCACACTAGTTCTTGGCATTGAGGCATACTTAACAGGACGGGGCGAAATTACCCTGGGTCAACTCCTTCCTGAGCCCCAGTATGCACGGTTAGTTCATCAACATGACCGTCTAGGATGGGATTCCTTTCTGGAAGGAAGAGTGGCAGTGGAATACGCTACAATCATGCGAGATGAACTGAGGGAGGCTGGCTCACGAATGAAATGTCCACGCTGGATGCAACTGTTTATAACAAAGCTATTGCAGATTACCCACCAGCAATGGACATATCGAAACTCCATTATCCATTTCAAAGTAGATGGCAGAACCATGCCTCAGCACGAAGAAATATTTAATCGAATTGACTCTCTCATGTGGACGGACCCCACTGCTCTTCTTCCGAAGCATCGAGGACTATTGGAGGTTGATTTTCAAGATCTTGGCGAAGGACCAACAGTTGAACGGGAGTATTGGATTCGGAAGATGGAGTCTGCAATTAAAGCAGCAGCGCATGTTAGGTATGCAGTACGGAAGGATTCGTTGCCTCGTGGGATTCGGAGGAGACGGGGAGGACCAGCTTTGTCGAGTAGGAATGGTAGTTTATTGTATCGAGGTCGAGGAACTGAAGTGTAGGAGGACTTTGTAATTGTTTAATTTGGTTCAGTCCGAACCAATTACCCGAAAGGAAGAACCGATAGGTTTCATGGCACTGGCTTTGTCCGGTGCTGTTGCTCTACCCTTGTGGTGGAAAAGAAAGACTTGTTCTATGCTTACCTCTGTAGCATAATTTATTAAGCGAACGTTGAACGTTGGCATGCTCATCTCGCCATCACGGCATCTATTGAGAATTGAGATCTATTGTTGTCTTTCATCTTCCCTGTCTACTAAAGGATTCTGATGACATCCTTATCATTGAGATCACCCATTACCCATTCGGGATGGATGGCTCCGTCTAAGTCCGTTATTTGATGTTTCACACAATACACCACGCCGTTTGAATTTTGAGTGGTCAACTGAACTAAAATGAGAAAGCAGGCAGCACCATCCAGTCCCCAAGCTCATCAGTCATCAGGAACATCCCAGAGTCACGTAAATTTAGTTCTTTCTTAACATGAAAAAAATATGACCGTTGGGTTTTAGCGTGAAGCCAGAAAAAAAAAATTTAATCAGCGATATTCATTCATTTTTCAGCGATAATTAAGAATTCTTACAGCTATTTAATGAAAAATCGCTCTAAATTTTAGAATAAAGAATTTC
>JALLOT010002090.1:0-12245 GCA_036939595.1 Thalassiosira livingstoniorum | reverse complement strand
AAAACCATGGGTACTTTGGTATCATGGATTAAATTTGCAAAATTTTCAAAAAAAGTAGCTCTACAAAAATTATTAATATTTGCAAATATTTTGCAAATAATGAAAAAATTACAATTCGGATAAAAGAATAGTATTCTTTAATAGTTAAAATGTATTTACAGTTTGATTTTAAATTTATTTATTGGTTTGATGTATTGTCAGAGAAACATAAATCTGACAGAGTCTAAATTTTTCAATTGAAAATTTGCAAATCTTATTTCTTGGAACAGCAACATAATTTTTTATGTAGATGAATAATAATATGAGTCATTGCAATATTATGAACAAATTGACACAAAAAATCAATAATATTTCCATTTTTATCAGCGCTGAATGTGTTGCTATACCACTTGTTCATGAGCAATAGCATTGTCATTTCCATTGGTACTTACAATGAAAGTGTAACAGCATCTATTACAAATAACAGTCAGAGTTATTGTGCAACAGTTGCAAACAATACCAAAAAGACTTACCATACAACTCTGTTGCCTCTGCCAATAGCTTGTTATGGGCATAAAATATTGATATAGATTGAGGATATGAACATTTAAATTTACTGTACCTTTGACTTCAAAGGCAAACCTAGTTAATGGGTGACCTTATTTCTGAAGATTCAGTGGGTGTTTTTGGGCTTAAAAAGCTTTGCATTAATTATCTATGGGTCCAATCTAGGGAATGCAAAAATAATAGGGCTGGTGGGTCAAGTTTTTTCTTCAGATTAAATCCCTCTAAAGGAACACAAAACTTTGTGTCAAATTATAAAATTCTGGAATTGGAATATTTTACCATTTATATATTCTTTTTTTAAAATTGAAATATGAAAAAATCAAATAAATATTTATATCCATTCCATTGATTTGAATGATCTTCAAATTTACTTAACAAATCACTTTAACATTTGATTTTTGTTGTTTGACTAACAGCCAATGAGCCATTTGACTGGTGAATCTTTGGTGATAGTATCCATCTTGGTTCATTCCAAGATAATGAAAATAATTTCATTGATTCTGTATTCTTTTACCCCTTGCTCACCATTCTGACTTGTCTTCACCTCAATCTAGAGGTTAATTGTAACCACTTGATGAAATGATCAGAAGTATTTATAAAACTGCATTGATTTATTTGTCTAACAACATCCTATATTTTTTGCTATTGTACCACATTGAATACAGATATAATTCATATCACATATCACATCAATAATTACATTACTATTTATAATATATATAGTTAGCTAAAAATCAAATGATAATAATGATGATAAAACAGATATTTTTAAGTGCATTTAGTTGATCCCTATGGAAGACAGGGTTTTACACCCTTCCTAAATTGCACTAAAATTCAAATGATGATTAATAATTGTGGGTAAGACTCCAACTGATGGCAACAATGATAGTAGTGCTGGCAACAAACATGCTCATTTTCATTCTTGTCATCATTAATTTTTGTTTTTGACATATTGATAAAGGTAAATTAGTGAAGAAGAAGACAAAATAATATAACATTTACATTTTCCATTGCAATTTGGCCTTGATCATATTTGCAAATAGTTTTGTCATTGGCACATTTTTTCAAATTCATTTTCTAGCATGTGGTAAGGCAAAGTAATAGATAATCCATCTCTTCTGAAATCATTAGCATTAGAATGATGTTGTGTGAATTTAAACACTTTATATTCACTTCTTCTTTTTATAGCAGTTCACATGTACAAATCATGATCAAGTGAGTGACGATGAAAGTAATATCTCAGTTAATGTAGTCAGGCTTCATAAGAGCCATAAAATAAAAATCTAAGTTTTTCCTCATCAATGAGCACTTCTGCATAGGTCATTACTAACAAAATAGACAGAGATTAAAAAACAAATGGCACATGGCACCAACCACTTATGCAATATGACCACCAAATAAATAACTACAACATTCAGGGGAACACAGATAGGTGGCAACCACTCCCATCATAGGATAAATAATGGTCAATGGTTTAAAACTGATGAGTTGCAATGTATGCTTTGTGACCTCCTCCTTGACATTATTTCCATTCTTGGGGGAGGTCATATGGCCTAGTAGATTTTATCATGTACCCAGATGAATATTACAATGATGTCAGCCAATAATTTATACATCCATTTAAACTGGCACAATATGACTACTTTACAAACCAATACTCAAACTCCTGCAATTGGGGAGAATAGAAAGCATTGTATGAGCAAAAGATCAAATCCTACAAAATATATACAACTGCTGAAATAGGAACATAAAAATATCATCCATATGGTTGATGAAACCTACCTCAATGAAATTAAACACCAGTTGTAATGGTATTCCCAACAAATACAGTGTAATCTCGTGCAAAGCCTGCAGGATAAATATAGTAAAATGCACATCATCAACATTGTTGATTTTCAAAATAAAATACAACAATGAAAAAAAACAGTATTTGGCTACTAGAGAAGGGGTAATTGTGGGTGATAAAAAAGTTATGACATGTGAAATGCAGTCCATGTTCAAAATGGGAGCTATCAAAACTAACCTCCACAACTGGTAAAGAAAATCTAAAAACCAAAAAACATGGGGGAATTGGAAATGTCACTTCCTAGATGTGTACAAACCCTACAAACAAAGCTATCAAATCAAGTGTCTGCATGTGATCAAAGCAGTGACTTTGGATCAGGCCAATGCAGTCACCAATGACACACCTAACAATTTCTTTGAGCAGGTCATTGCCTATTTTGATAGCATTTCCAACTATACAACAACAGTGGCAGAAAAACTAAAGAAGCTACAAAATCCATAAAAATATTGGTTATTAACAATAAAAAATTGACAGAAGCAGCTGTAACCCCAACACAACACAACAAACAATTGCAGATCTACTGACTGGGAATAAAGCAACCAGCAGAGGAATTCCAGTACCCACTTCTAAACCTGTGGCAATTGTAAATGAGAAAGAAAATCAGCTATTCTTCTGGAAATTTACAAAGAATGGGTATTGACATATGCATTTCTATAAATTGTTCACTGGACACAATTGAAAATAATATGCTTGGAAAAAAGAAGAGCACAAAAATGATGCAACAAGGGACAATCCAATGGGAGGCTCCCAAACTAACAAAGACTGAAAACCAGCAAAAATCAAATTGCAGTGTTATTGTGTGTGATGATGTGGAAAAAGTTATAATGAAGTAGCATATTCTAATGAGCCAAATTTTGGTTCATGGAATTGTGTTCACAGACTTAATGATAGCATATCTCTTGCTTATGTGAGTAGCCATATCATCCAACAAACAGTAAAAATATAAAAAACAAAATCAGCAGTAGCTGACACAGGTGATACAAGAATATATTATATTGTACTTGAAGTAAAAACTCACAACATTATTCCAAATGTACCTCCTGTCCATGTTCATGTATCTGACAGAAACACAAACAAATCTTTGGCACAGGGTGAAATGTATGTAACATCCAATCCCATGAAGCATGCATCATGTCAAAATTCAACAATTAATTGGTAAGCAGCATGTCAATTTTTCCAATGCCAAATACACATGATTATTTTGAAAAATGACCTCAAAATCATTGATAAAAATGTAGATGTCATTATCCAATGGTGGAGATACAATAAATCTAAATCATGGCATGTCACATTGTGTCAAAAAGGCACCATTACAGATCCAAATCCTCAAGACTTTGTGTCAAATAAACTTGGCTAGAACCACTTAAAAATCAAAATTACATTACATTGCAATGATTAATGTATGGAATGACTTGTAAATAATGCCTAGAACCAATTGAAACCACATTTGGATGTATGAACCAAACAGGGCCAAATACTCACTCAAGAAAACCAAAAAACACACCTAAAATTGAAAACTCACAGGAACAATATTATTACAAGCACCAACCAACCACTCCACAAGCACATACCAAGAAAGCAAATATTGTCTGGAATCATGTCAGCAGAGATTAGTCCAAACAGATGGGGAAATTGTCTACCAGAGCCAGATCCAGTAATTTTCCCCTCATGACATACTTTCATGCTGATACAAATACCATCCTATCACAACCATACAAAAATAGATCAGATGGTGAGCTTGCCAAGGCCTACAACAACATCATCAAGCAAGTTAAAGCAAATGGACAAAAAGCAAACAGCCATGTGTTGTACAATAAAGCCCCAGAATAATTTCAACATGCATTCAGTAAATCAATTGACACTTATCAACTTGTCCCACCAGATGTCCATTGCCATAACAAAGCAGAGCATGCCATCTATACATGAAAGAGCATTTACCTGTCATTTCAGCAGGATTAGATCCCAATTTCTTTTGGTAATTATGATAAGTTATCATCCAACAAGCCAAATCAACTCTAAACCTCCTTCAACAATCAAACCTAAGTCCCAACATATCAACCTACACCAAATACTTTCACACCACTCTGATTGGCCCGCTTGGCTCAAAAGTTCTCATTCATGTTTCAAACAGCCAACTTGAGCCATGGGGTTTTCAAGATCCCAATTATCACAGTAAGGCTCTATGAGATCCATAAAACAATGACCCAAATTTTACCTCTACAATGATCTCTTCTGTAGCACTTAATGGACCATGGACATGTGTGTATTGATTTTGGTACATTTTGATGTATAACCAGTCAAATGATAATATTTATGCCCCTTTAAATTGAATAATTGTCATTTTTCTCAAACTCTATCAGAAAAACAAAAAAATGCACAATTATTTATGCAAAAGTTCAAATGACCATTACTTACAGTCGATACTTAGTCCTTTTGCCTTGTCTCTTCAACATCTGAGCCTTAATGAATATTATAATAAATTTGTTGAAATATAATTTTGAAAATGTTATCTTTTCAAAAGGCCATAAAACTTTTAAGTCAAATAAATTGTTCACAATTGGATCCCTGTGATGAAGGTGACATCAAGAAAGATAATGAACACAGGTACTTCAATTGGGTTGCTGCAGGGATGACAACAGCAGGTTCATGCCCATAGTATTTTTTGCAATTTTTTCCTGGATGCTTTTTCTTTTGTGTTTTTTTCAGATTGTGAGCAAAATACTACAATAGTGAGTGCAAAAGAATAGTTAATCTGGTGCTTATGTACAATATTGACAAAAACCAATTGTGTTTTTGTTGCACTTTTTGCTGAAAATATATCGTTACATTGATATTGAAAAAACCCAAAAACAAGTTGCTTTTTGTCAAAAAATTGAATATCAGGTTATGAGCCAGTGTTTTTTACAGAAAAAAGTTGCTTTTTATTGGCCAACACAGAGCAACTCATGTTTGGTTTTTGAGAATACAATAACATAAGGATGTAAAATTGCATTCTCAAAAACCAAAAAGGGAAATTTTCCCAATGACTCATCAGATAATTCCACTGAATTTCTCTCTGACATCTGTCATTGAAATTTACTGTTGTCACATAAATTACATGTGTTGGTTTTTCACAATCAATTTTGGTATTGGTCAATTTTGAATGTAAGGACATGAAAACACATCACATGTCTTATCACAAAAAAGCTAGCAATTGGTTTTCATCAATATTCTGGGTAAGAACCTGCTTTAATTAAACTTTGATGCACTGGTTATCATGTATTTACAAGAAATTAACTTTGCAAAAATAATAATTTTTGCATTGCAAAATTAAAATTTTGACAGAAGATTCTACTCCCACAAATACTTTTCTTTAGCAAAAAAAATCACAGTAATACCTACCATAGTAAAATTCCTAGTTGATTTATCTTCAAAAAATTGCAAACTTTTTTTGCTAATTTTCCAAAAGTAATAATTTTTGCAAAAAAAAACATGTATTAATTCCTACTGTAGATCCTAAAGGGGCGGTCAGTGGCTCACCCACAATGAGATCTGCCAATGGACATCCCCACAATGATGAAAGCCATCACAGAAACAAAAGCCTTAACACTAGTAATTTGAAAATCACACAACTTAGCCATCAACAACACTAACAGTCTAAGTTATCTGCACCTTAAATGATAATAGTTAGTGCTAAGATGGCTGCTCACACACAAGGTCCCAAAATGAACACAAGTTGGCTGTTTTGAACCAAACTGAGTACATGACATGTCAGATATGGTCAACTTGCATTGTTCATTGTGTTGGAAGTGAAGGCAATGGCATTGCCATTGCAATATCACAGCATTTGCCACTGACATGGTGGTGATGACAGTTTTACCAAGGTCTTAGATCATGTTACCGTGGAATAACCCCTCTCTAGAGGGAATATTTTATGTAGGTAGTATTGTACCTCATTAAAAAGGTAATCTGTGTACCTAGGTAGAGCAAGTATTGGGCTTTGCTTAAGCCTAACTAAAACTTTAATTTGTCAATTATGTGAGGAATAGTGCAATAGGTATTGTAGGGACTAGGTTCCTCATGACACAGGGCAAGCAGGAAGCAGCTTTTTGCATTTTGTACAAAAACTGGTGAAGAGGTTTTGCAATTTTTGCACGTTAATTTCTTGGAAAGGCACAATTATGATGCAATGCACATACACAGCTTATGAAACATTTATCATGTTGTCATTGGAAGTTTTTATTTTGACCAGCTTAAATGATTTATTTGTGCATGCTCAAAATGTACCAGATACATAGTCTAAGTTGTCATCAATATATATGTATTTTGTGTATGGGGTGAAACATTTTCAGGGAAATTTAACACTCTTTCATGAAAGTGGTAGATTCAATCACACATTACAATAACCATGTTTCTTGATCCATTTATCCAATTTACAAAGAAAATAAAATTGTTGTAATGAGTGAAAGACATTTGATTTGATCATAGATAAATCAATCTTCCATTAGCACAAGAATTAAGATCATTTTGTTTGTATAAATGAATATGAAGAAGATTTAGTTTCAAATAATACTTCTTAAACTGGAATTTTTTATAATATTTGAAACAAAATGGGTTCAATGTGGATTCAAATAAAGTCTTTAACAAAAACTTTACTGATAAGCTAACAAAGTTCACCATTAAGATACTTGCACAAATAATTGGTATTTTAATCCTTGCATATGGTTTGCTTATTTTTTCATTAAACCAATTTTTGAAATTGATCTAATTTTATGGTTTGATTTCAGTTCTAACTCCATTGGTGGACAATTTTCAAATGTTGGTATGTTGTAGTCATCAAAAGTTTTTTAATTGGGAATCAAGTTATCAGAGATCTATAAAAAGCCATCACATAATAGATAACAAGGATTGTTGGAAAATCTAACAGTGAGTCAACAAAATCTCTGAAAATTTCACGATTGAGGTAAAAAATTTAAAAGACCCAATGTGTTTGAGATGTATTGTATAACTTATATTTTTAGCATATCATTTTAGCTGCCACTATTAAACTGTAAAGAGTTGAATCTTATCAACTTTTTGTGATTGTACATCAATTTTAAGCACCAAGTTTGTTGTTATGAAATATATATTTATGAGTATCAAAACAATTTTGTGTCAAGAGATTTGGATTCAGTAGATAAATAATTAGTAGTAATCCAACATCATACAAAAATTATGGTGATTGCTTTGCTGTATTTCATTTTTTTAAATATAAACACATATACATATTAAATAGATTTTTATATTCAACAACAATGAATTCAAAGGTTGTTTCATGATTAAGTATTATAATACTAAAAATATATTTGTAGTAAAAAAATGACTGAAATTACCACATTGGTCATTGAAAACAATTTATAATTTTCAAAAACAGGAGATACAAAAGTAGCAAATGTGTCATTAGCTTAAGATAAGATTAAAATAATCAGTAAGTTTAAAAAAATACTATAATAATTTATGTCATGGATATTAAAAATTTGAAGTTCTAAAAATGTAAATATATATTTTAATTTCTTTGGCTTTTTACCAAAGTAAAAAGTATATTTCATATTATTTGTAAGAATTTAATTGATTAGTACAATTTACTGCTCTTATCTGTCAAACTTTTTGAGCACTTTAAAGAATAAATGTTTTATGAGTCAGAAGATTGAGGTTGAATGCAATGTATGCAAAACACTTTCTACAGAAGGTCTAGAATTTTTGATACATGAGTTAATTGCTGATATTTAATGATTATCATGTAAACAACTGTAACATGGGTTGAAAATCTGTTCAAGTTAAAAAAGGAAACACATTATCTCTTGGTTACCTGAATTTTAGGAGCTATTTTGTAGTGTATAAGAAGAATTTTTTACTAGTAGTTGTTAGTAAAAAGCAAATTTTTAGTTTTGCATAGAAATGCATGTTCTACTCAATGAAACTTCAAACAAAGTGAGGGTATGTTAATTCATACAATATAGTAAAAGTGTCATGGGCTAGTTTGAGGCTGAGGTATCTAATATTGTCATAATATGAATTAGCACTACATAGAATCATGAAAAATTAGAAAAAAAAATAAAAATAAAACAGGGGGTTAGTAACTAGTTTACTATGATAGAGCTCAAAATAAACTCTGTACAAGTGATCCCCACATGCCAAGCATTTCTTCACTGGCCTGTGCCTGAGGGGCTTATTGAGACAATCCTCCCTCATGCCAACCTTTGTCTGACAGGCAAAGAGGCAGAAACAGTAGCAAAATTGTCCCTGCTTTGTTTTGACCACAAAAATGTGACCGTCATTTGAGGCCTGTAGAGTCTAAAAGTCCAGTCAAAGGTCAAAAAGAGTACTTTGGCAGTTTTTGGGTTTTTAGCTATTTTAATACAGACTTTTCTCAGCTTCAAGTACATCCAATTTTTAAGCAAAAAGCTTGGGTAGAAGCTGAGAAATTGTTTTTTTTCTGCAGCATCATAATGTGAACTTCCATTGACGACCAAACTTTGATCGCCATTTTCTCAAAATTCTGTTTTAAAAATATTTTTTTTTGAATGGACTTTTAGACTATGCAGGCCTTATTTGCTCCCTCAAACCTGTTGGGAAGGAGATTTGGGATTAGTGATGATTATACATGGTCTAACACCCACAACCCTTACTTTCCTCATCCTAGTGTCACAGTTGAACTTCTCAGCATCAGCACACCCAATAAAAGCCTCAATCCAATTAATAAAAATCATCTTGTGTTTTCTTATTCTTTTTTGATCTTTGCAAGAGAATATGAGTTAAAACAATAAATTTCAAGACAATGAAAGAAGATTGTCGTCCACCACCTTGCCACATGGAGTTTTGCACAGTAATATGCAATGAGTTAGTCCAACCTATCAACATCACTCATCCAAGAGATGTAGTGATTGATGAGCAAAAGAATAAAAACCTTCTAAATATACTTGTCACCAAAGACAAGTCTCAGATTTGCCTTGTTTTTTAGATTCTCTCTTGTTTTCTACCTCTTATGCTTAATCTCATCCAACCCATCACGTAGTGATGAAACCATTGCAACAACATTGTTGTAAACCCAACTTAACAAACAGAAGCCACCACTGTCATCATCAAGGTGGTAGAAAGTGGTGAATCTCTTATCTTCCACCACATAAAACTCTTCTCCTTTATTCCAGACAACATGCCTCCAACTGTGAAGTATTTGTACATAGCCATCACATATTTTGTTTCTTCTTCTTCATGATCTTAGTCATATCCCTTGTAATCCTCTCTAATGCAAGGCAAATTGTCTGTACACTTCAACATCATGTCCCTGATCCACTCCTTCTCCATCTGACCTGATGGCTTGAAATAGTATAGAAAGCAATGATCTGCACCAGACTCAAACCAAAACTTAAAGGACTTCTTGATGGGCTTGTTTTTCATCATGTAGGTCTGCTTAGACCTACCCTTGAACAGATGCATCATCTTGTCAAAGCTGAGCTTTATTCTGGGATTGTAGATCTTTTTGTTTACATAGTTGATGTGATTGATAAGATCTTTGACCCTCTCACACCATGCCTCCACCTTCTTATCATCTTCAACAATTGTCTCCCTCTTCCTTTTTGCTCTTGTTGTTCCATCAAGTGGTGTGGTCTTTGACCACATAATTGTTGCCATCCTAATCTAACTCCTTGTTGTCATCTTCATTGTCAGAGGATTTGTTGCCTTCTTTCCATTCATCATCCTCATCTTTATCAAAAAAAGTCTCATCTACCTCTTCTTGACCAGTTGTTCACACAATCAGAGGTTTTGTCAAATGTGTGCAAATCTATCCCTTTACATCCCTTTCATGATACTGTGGGATGGCCAGATGCCCTTGGTTTTCCAGTAGTCTTTTTTTGGCTGGATGCTTAATCACCTCCATATAAAAGTACTAATCATTCCATTTCAGTGAACTGACTTGTATTTGGCTTGAGATAGCCACTTTTTGGTATAGGTGTTGGTTCATTCAACAAAGATGTTGACTCACAAATCAAGGATATAGAGATGTGAAAGATAATTCTCATCAAATTTTACATTGGGTGGGATGTTTTGAATGAATGGGCATTTCATCTTTGATGAGGTCATCTTCTTGAATTTCTCCCACCCCCCAGCTTTCTCTATGAGGATGGGGTTTGACCTCATGGGGTCATACCACTTCTTCTTCTTCTTTCCTTTTGGTGTGACTGTTGATTTGTCAGCAGTTTCAGAAGGACAATGGGATTTTGCAAATGAAGGATGTTGTACATTCACTACTGGCTCCTGAGTGTAGCAGGTGGGCTTTGACTCCTATGAAAAGACCAACAGCCACATCTGTATGCATGACACTTATGGTAAATTACCAGTAAACAAATTTTACACCTTCCCATTTTTACAAAATTTCCCCATTTTACACATTTTTATTTCTCCTACTTTAAATTTTACATTTTTTGTGACTCCTCCCACTCTTGTCATGGGGAATGGAGTCACTACCTATGACTCTACCTACCTAATAAATAATAGTAGTACAATACCTAAGTACAATACTATGGTACCTACTGCTAGTAACTATTGTAGATACTGCAAGCACAAAACTTTCATAAAAAAGGTTGGATGGCTCCATCCACCATCAACCAGCAACTGACCAGCCAACCAACAACCAGAACTGCAGCACTGCCATCAGGGGGCACCATAGCAATGCTGCACAAAGCCACAACTATCTTCATCTCCACTGCCCCCTCCTTCCATCACAACCACCCATTTGTCCCCGGCATCTCTCTATCAAGGCAATGACAACAACATCCATCATGTCAACTGCGGCAACAGAAATGGAGGCGGCAACACTTCATTGATCATTGGCGCCAGTGTAGTGGACAGCCATTCCAGCAATGTTGGAGTGGGCAAATCCTTTGCCAAAGCCCGCTCCAACATCAAAATGGAGTTGGGGGAGAAAGCTGGTGATGAAACTGATGGTGGAGTTTGTGCTGGCAACAAAAACAACCTTGCCAGTGGCAACAAAAGCAATCAGTCTGTTTAATTTGTCTTTTTGGACCAACTTATGTTTTTTGGTTTTTACCTAACATTGATTGTATTTTTTACTCTGGTCTAGGTTCACTCTTTTATCTCTTTCAAAGACAGGGATTGATTTGGGTGATGGGAGCAATGGCAGCCTATCAAATGTTTACAGTGGGAGTGGTAATGGCAGTGGTAAAGGGTGTTTTTTTGTTGCACTGGGGGGAGATCCAAGGGAATACAGAAAGATGAACCACCTGAAAGGGGAATCTCTGCCTAAATTTTGTTTTTAATTGTTTTCTAACTCCATTTTAATTGTTAATTTTCAATTAGGTCAAAGCCAGCCCCTTCTTCTAACTCAGCAGTGATTGAAAAGGGAGGTAGGACAGATAAACCTCCCTTTGAAAGACAGCCTTCTGGAGCTCCATCAGAAAAGGCAAAAGTTGTCAAAAAAGTTGGTGGAGGCAGCACCGCCTTCAACGATGGCATTGGAAAAGGTACAGCAAGCAGTCAAAAAGAAAAAAATTGTGAGAGCAGGCGAGCTTTTCCCTTTAAACATTTAATCAATTTACACCTGGAAACATAGTGAACTAGTGTGCACAAAATAATAAAATGTAAAATTGTGTATGGAAAATTTAAAAACGTGTAAAATGGGTAAATAAAAATGAAAAATGGGTAAATTCTAAGAAAAAAATGTAAAATTGGAAAATTTATGTGTAAAATGGGGAAATATGCACAGTCAAAAATGTAATATGGGGAAATTAAAATAAAAAATTGGAAAATTACTGGAAATTATAAAATAAAATAATGCCTTAGGTATGTGAATATTATGCTACTCATCTAGGAAAAG
>JALLOT010002089.1:0-13447 GCA_036939595.1 Thalassiosira livingstoniorum | reverse complement strand
ATCAAAACCATGTTAATCCAGTACAAGGCAATGGTTTAAGCAGCCTTGGGAGAGTAATCCCATACTTTCTAGCAATGTGATTAGGGCGGGCAAAACCAGGTTAAAAGATGAGTTATCTCTGGATAACCACAAAAAAAATTTTATCCAGTATGTCATACTGGATAGTGTACCAAGGGAAAGCCTTCTCCTCAATCTGGCGCTCTTCAAGAACATGTTCTGCAATTGGAAGCAAAGATTCTTTAGCAGCAAGCTTGGAGTTTGTGTATACAACAACTTGACAATCTGGATGGTTAGTAAAGATGTCACTCAATGTTGATTTTATGATATCAGTTGGTCTTGATGCTACAGTCACTTTGATGTGTAGACAACGACAATCCACTGGACCCCAGTAGACAATAGATGGTTGCATTTGAATTGCTCCATTGAACATTGTTTGTAGTCTTTGATGGAAAGTAGCCGACATTGCAATGATTGGAATCTTTTTCAAGGAGTACTTTGTCAGTGATTTGATTGGGGATAGCGCTGTCCCAAATCTGGATCGGAAGTGCTGGTGATTTACGCATAAATGAGCTTCGTCAACAAAGATGGAAGAAACAAAACCCTTTGAGGCCAACATGTTCAATGTGGGAAAGGAAGTTGAATTAAATGCAAGCTGTTGCGGTGATATGAATAGTAATATTCTTTTGCCATGTGATTTGTTGAAAGAATGCAGGCATTCTTGCAAAGAAACCCAATTTTCACCCCTGTACTCATCAAAATGATATGCCTCCATTTGAGCTTTATCTGAAATATATTTTTTTACTTGGATCCCCTGCAAGGGGACCATGACAATTGTGATGCATCCAAAAATAGTAGCCACCCCAACAATTACAATTGTTTTCCCCTCACCAGTTTTTCTAATGAGGTGCATCCAATCAGGTTTGAGAACAGTGATGATGTAGATGGCAATGATTTGAAACATCCTTGGGACCAAAATGTTCCAGCAATTTCTCAGCATTTGTCTAATGACATACTCACAATGTGGAGGAACAACTGGCAGTCTTCTTGAATTGAATTTTTGTTTGGTGCTGATGATGTCAGAAAATATAGGGGTGGAGAGGACACTGACAAAAGCACTAGCAATTACTCAATGTGTTCAAAGAGGTATTCATTTTCTTCCAAGTGCGCCGACTGCAAGAAATTGCTCATCCAATGCCTCTTGTAATTTGTCAGCCTACAACGACAGCAATATATGAATTGATCATGGTTGTTGACCTTCGGGAATCCAAAAGGAGGATCGAGTCCACCAAAAAGACGATCAATCGAGAGCCAATTTGGAGAGATAGTGAGAATTTTGCCTCTGTTGTGATCCTGACAAATTTCTAGAGTAACACCTCTCGGTGCTTCTCTCAAAAGAAAATTGTACACGACTTCAAACTCGTGTTTGGTCGGTGTAACAGATGATACTTCATTGTGAAAAGAGAATATGAGTCTATTGGTTGTAGAAAAGTGAGGATAGTAGTACACAATCCAAATCATTGAGGCAGATGAAAGACAACGACAAGCACTGGAGAAAAGTAGCGATTTGAAGGATGTGACGGCTACAGGCAAATGATCTTTATGGGCACTGTGGCAAAGATCTCAAGCTTTGAGTTCATGCAACAAACCAAGAGAAAGCTAATAAACAGTATTGTTTTGGAGTAATAAACTATATTGACTAAACTACCGGCAACATAATGCCCACAAATAGATACACAAATTGGTTGAGTTATAACAAGTCTAAGTATAGAAGGATTTCACATGTAACCTAAATGCTTGCTTGTTTTGAACTAAAATGTAAGTGCAAATAAAGCAAGCGGAAATACCATGGTAATTGATTGTGATTTCAAAAAAAAATAATAGCTTGCCCAGAATTTATTTAAGGATTTTAGGGTACTGTCCATTTGGTCAGGGGTGCAGAGCTGCTTTCTCAATTTTCAAACTTTTTGCTTCATTTTTTTGCATTAATAAGATCACATTTTACTTGATTTTTGTGAAATTTTCCTAGATTTATGGGCCAATATTCATGGAGTATTTAATTGTTGAAATATGCAATTTTTATTAAATTTTAGATATATTTTACTGTTTCAAGGGAGTGAGAATTCATTTTGGCACTATTAATATGACTTAAATCCAAATAATCTTTTCAAGGTATTCAACGATAATTTTCATACCAATTTTATCGAAATTTTTACGTATGTGAATATTTCAAAAAATATGTAGGATTTAGTACATTAAGCATGATCGGACATATTATACGTAATACCTCTACATGAATTATAAGGATGGTCTTTTTGAACCGTCTTCATTTTTAAACAGCCAATAATGAAAGATTGATAGAAGAATCAGACCCTAATATGCTTTCTTTTCTCATTAAGGCTTATTTTATCAAGTTTAAAAAACATTTTTTGCATTAAATTGGCACAGATATTAACTGGGGGAGCCTTTTCTCAATAATTATATATGCCTTCAAGGAAGGTTAAATAATGGGGACATAGTATTAATTGAGCTCTATCTCCCCAAATTTAAACTTTCAAGAAACTCCTAGTACATGCTGAGAAATTAATTTCTCAAAATAGCAAGTCTGCACTCTTAAGCAAACGGACAGTAGATAGGCAGGCCCTTTCACCCTTTCACCTTTCACCCCTGACTGAGAATTTCCCGTGGTGATAGTAAGTACATACCTACTTATGAGTATTACTCCTAATTTTTACTATTTACTATTGTTCTCTATTATTGTACTTACTATAGTACTTTATGGTAGCATGGTAAGTAGGGAGGAGCTTGGTAGGAGTAAGTACCATAGAGTACCATGGTAATAAGTACTTCTTAGATAAGTAGATAGACCCAATGTTTGCCAACCATGTCTAATAATCAATGTGAGTTTTCGCGTCAGCGTCTCGTCTCGGATAGGCAGATCTTATCAAGAACTGGTTGCGAATGCGTGTATCTTGCCCAACATGACAAGGTTTGCGGCGTTGTTTTCCATGTATGTTTTCGCGTGTTTCCAAAGCAGGTGTTTGTTTCAGAGTACTCGATTTTGAGTTTTGGGTGTTAGGAGTACTACTCATGATTGGGTCGACATTTTTTTTGGCAAGGTGTTACGGCAGAGCTAAATGCATTGCCATGTTTCATGTTATCCTCTTTTCACTTTGATCAGCTTTTCAAATGCCAATGTTCGCCTCGGCGAACCAACATCAGACCCATAGCGACAATTTAGATATCCACGACATCTTCGCTGATTATTTTAACGAGGACGATGGGTTGCAGATTCACAATGTCTCCCAGCAGCACTTTCATGGCATGGGAAATCTTTCTCTGCCTACAGGGCAGGGTATTAAAACTGCGTGGCATTCAGGATCTTTGCCCGTCATGGCTAATTCATCTAATGGGATTCAGCCACCGGCTGCAAAGCGGATTCGGGGAGACGAAAATTTGTTTCTTCCTACAGGAGATCAAACCTTAGGGACACCTGGTGCGGGGCAGTCCATGGTGGGCGGCATTAGTGAACGGACATCTTTTCCCTCGCAGCAGCATTCCCTAAATGCAACATCTGGGGTGGGGGCTCTCTCGGGACGGCTTGGTTTCTCTGTGACGGCCAATGCTTCTGGAATTGCAATGGGGGGTGGGACACAGCAACAGGCGATGGCAAGTGGAGCGAATGACATGAGCTTCAACGCAGGAATGGGTGTCAAAGTTGGGAATAGTGCAGGAAATTTGATGGCCGGAACAGGATTAGTTGTCAATGGTATGGCAAACAATGGGTCTATCTACTTATCTAAGAAGTACTTATTACCATGGTACTNTGGTATGGCAAACAATGGAGGAGGGGTCGTACAGTGGGGTACTATTGGAGGACAAGGAGTTTCTCATATGCAATATGGTATGCCATTTCAACTTGTGGACAAAGCATCAATCGAGGACCAAATGACAGCTGAAAGAAGGATGAGAAACAGAGAACATGCAAAGCGAAGCCGAGTGAGAAAGAAGTTCATGTTAGAATCGCTGCAACAACAGGTGAGGGGGTTGCAAGCGGAGAATTCCACTTTGCGAATGCTGGTACAAAAGCACATACCCCAACACGCCCTGAAAATTATTGACGACTGTTGCTCGAAATGTCCTCTTTTTGGAGGAACGGAACTTGGCCTGGAAGAAGAAAACGAGAAAAAGACTGAACTTTTGAAAACTGACTTCTCGCTTATTGAAAGTCTGACATCGGGTCAACAAAATTTTGTTTTGTCAGATCCACGTCTACCGGACAATCCAATTGTTTTTGCAAGCCCTGGCTTTTATGAGCTTACTGGATACACCCGCGAGCAAGTTCTTGGAAGGAACTGCCGTTTCCTTCAGGGCACTGGGACGGATCCAAAAGCTGTAGATGTGATTCGCACAGCTATTGCGAACGGCACAGATGCAACAACTTGGTAAGTGCTCAATTTCCACATCTATATTCTCTCTTCAAGCAGCCTCGCTCATTAGAAAAAAAATTTCCAATTACTTTTGTTTCCTACTTCTCAAGTGTTCTCAATTACAAAGCTGATGGGACTCCTTTTTGGAACCAGCTCTTTGTCGCTGCGTTGAGAGATGGTGATAACTGCATCGTGAACTATGTGAGCTCCAAATTGTTAAGTTGAACTCTCTTGGTGGGCTTTAAGCTTTAACCCTCAATTGTCATTTTTTCGTGTTGATTCTTTTCAGGTTGGTGTACAAACAATGATTGAGCCAAATGCAGGTTCATCAGCACTGGAAGATAAAGTAAATGCTGCCCATCCGTTGCAAATCGGTCTAGAAGACGATGATAAGGATATTGAAGATTGAATTTCGAGTCATATTTTATTTTGCCTTTTTGTATGATTTCAAACAGCAAAAAGATGGGTTTCCCCTTATCGAGAAAAAAGTAGTTAAGCTGAAAATTTGAACTTGCCCATCTCGGACGAAAAGAGAATGACTGAGGAAATCAACGATGGGCATACATGAGGAAGTACATCAGTTTGCAAACATTGAAACTCATTTGAATTTGGCCGTCACTCAATGGTTGAACATTTAATAGTAACTTCAGAACATTATTTGCTGACCCACATTTGCAAAGTCAATCAAATTGCAGGAATATTCAGTTTTCTTCCTGATAGACCCAGTCTCTTCGACCGAGATTTTGAAATAGGTCTTGCAGCTCTTTTTTGAGTTTTAGGGAGTTATTTTGTTCCATGCCTCGTCGCATGATTCAGATTTTTACTTTTCAAATGACAACACTCTTGTATCTATTTTTTTTTCATTTTTTGAATATCTTTGTTGAGAGCAACGTTAAAATAACAGGACACACAGCCTAAAATATGTGAAGTAGTACATCGCAGTACCCCCTTGAAATTTATTGAGCTTCAACCAAACACCAATTCAATAAAGACATAGTCATGGACGTAATGACTCTTATCAATGAGTCATAGCAGTTATGATCCCTAATACTCCCTAATACATCATAGAGATGTGAATCTACATGACAAAAATTCAGAAGCTGATTACAATGATCTCATAGACACCGGAGGCTGGCGAAATGACCATTTTAGTTTTTGTTTTGGCTGCTGAAAAGGCCAACCGCCGGATAGGTGACGTCAAAAATTGACTTAGTTCCATCCTCCTGAACTCACCATTGAGGACTCTTGGGACCATATAGCATCTCTGGGTTAGCCCACCTGATTACCATTTAAGCAAACTCATCCTTCTTGTTTCTCCATATTGGATCTTTCTTGGCAATATTTCAAAAGGATCACAGATCACACTCAAAAGGGATGCCCATCAAATGGTCTCCATCTCTTCCATGAATGTAACATTCCTTCTCCTTATAATCCATCACCAAATTAGTTCAAGGCCTGGGAACAGCAATCTCTGAACCAAACATTTATACATGGGGGGAAAGGTTCAATCCCAATCAAGAAATTCCAACAGAAGAATCCTTGTCTGAACCTATGAATTGTTCCACAGCTCTCAAAGGGCCCTCTTTAGCTCAGAAAGTTGTCCTGTATCATCCTATCAAATGACCTTGTTACCATTACGGAGTTCCTGCTGCAATTTCTCCACCCAAGCAGTCCCTTTTTCCAACCAAGGACCCCTGTTTTTGGGATGTGTCTGGATGTCAAAAAAATCTAACTATGAGTGGTTTCAACTGTCCCTCATCCCAGAAGGGTAAACTGTAAGGTACAGAGAAATTAACATCAGCATATTTTCCCAAATTTTTCTGCCACAGATGGGTCATCAAACACAAAACAAAAAACATGAGATCTCCATGGTTGGGTCATCTGATCATCAATAAACACCCCCCCCCCCAATGTTTCCATAGCTGCCGGGGGGAATCCAGATTCTTCACCCCTCAAGGTTTCTCAACTTGAACATGTTGTCTTTGACTATCTCCACAAGTGGGACCCCACTCCAATCCTGTGAGTAGTAGCTTCTACTGTCAAGTTTGTGTGTGACCTTTTACTGGTTGAGTTGGAAAGTCTTATACCTGGAGTTTTTGTATTTTCTCCAGACCTGGGGTAATTTTATTTGCTTGAACAAAAAAGTGACCAGTTGAGTGTTGTGGTACTAACTTGGTACTGGTATGGTACCAAATTGATTATGTGGTGCTTATGTGGTACTTACCTTGATCATCTTCTGACCACACTCAATCCCTGACAAGGTTGATAGACTGGCATACATGACTTTCTATAGGGCACATTACCATTTTGTTACTGTTATTGCTGTGTCAATCTTATATTCATATGTAACACTACCTTAGAGTACATTTACAACACCATTTAAGTTAGTCTCATAATTTGTCAAATAAAATTAGAATCATATCTCTTAACAGATTTCTCTTACCTTTTTGTTCCCAAAACTATTGTTGTCTACCTTTACAATCACTAGGATTTGCTACCATTGTTCTGTTTTCTGTCATCCAACTTGATCAAACACATCAGTGTTGGCCCAATTTGAGACACATTGTGAGGTTATAATCCCAAGCATTGCTTTGATTGCTCATTACAAGAATTCAAGGAACTTACATTTGGGATTGTCACTGACAAATTATCTTCAGGTGTGTGAGATAGACCTATCTTTTGGGGAAGGAAGTGCCCATAAAAGAGACAGACCAAACTGCTATCTAAGAGACCATTTGAGAGTATAAGGTTGCTTGTATTATGAAGGCTTGATATTTGATAGAGGTGAACCAGAAAGAGACTCAAGGATTGACAAGGGACAACCAAGTGAATCACCCAATGGATCCAGGCGTCATCTCACCATTTTGCCATTTTATCCAACAAGTGAATTCAGTGGATTAGTACAATCACCAATGAACATTGCCATTGATAGAGAGACTCCATATGATTTTCCCAACTCCTTTGGACAATCATTCAATCAATCTCACACAAGTCAGTCAAGAAATACTACAGGAGGAATATTTGGAGAAGTCCCCCAAGTCCTGATGCTATTGCAGCTGAACAAACTGAGGAAGTTCCCACAGCAATTATGGCTACCACCACTAATAGGACCACAGAGTTCAACACTACTGCTTGTACACCTGAAGATTTTGAGGCCAAATGTGTGTCTCTTCCTTATGCAAACAGAGAAACAGTCAAGGTTTGTGAAACAATTTGTAATTTAGAGGTCCCAAGCAATATCTACTTTCTAAAAATGGTCAAGAGGAGGATTGGAAGCATGAAAAGGTTCAAGATGCTTTCATTGATATCTCCTACAAAGCAAAAGTGGTTTTGAAACATTATTGCAAGTACAGCATGCTCTCTGTGATGATGATCCCTGAACTATCAGGCATCACTGGAGTATAGATTCCAAGACAGAGAGGAACTTGTTCATGGATTATGCTTTGCTACAAATGAGCAAGATGCAGGATATTGCCTTGTATGGCACTGATGAGGAAGTTGAAACCCTTGACCCTGGGACATCAGGGGAAGAATCAGTGATGTCTGCTGAAGAGCTGCTAGTGAGCCACTGTCATGGTCTAGCTACAGCTATCAGTAAACACTAGTTGTAAGTGCTTAAACCCATGACATTGCTAGATTTATGAGCACTAGATGCTCAAGCTATTACTAAGTACTACAGGCAACACACAACAGACAACAACAAACCTACAACAGACAGAGACAAGGTGATTTGTGTGGAGATGAATACTGCAGGGATTAATGCACCCTTGCACCTAAGTCAGCTCAGCTTTCTGTTCTTTAGAGATTTTTTTGTCAAAAGTAATAAAAAATAAAAGTAAAAATAAAATAGGACTGGTGGAGGTGCATTGGTAATTGTGGATTCCTCCCCTTTTGGTTGCAAATTATTGTTGCATTTGGCATTGACCACCTTTGGAAGTTGGCAATGGTGGATTTTGTTGTGTGTTGTGTGCCCTGGAGTGTTGTGGACTTTTGGATTGAGTAATGTGCATTATTGTACATGTTGGGGTAAGTGGTGTTGATTACACCCATGGAAGGTACTGGGTGACAGGAGTGAGGTGTGTGGGGTGGAGGAAATTGCAACCGTTGTGTTACTCACTCAAACAATTTTGGCAAATATATGAATGACTTGCGTCAATGGTCCTTGGTGCTGTGTCTCTCTGCCATTGTAGCAATCATGGTTGGTAGCAAGGAGTTTGTTGCTGTGAGCTCATCATTGAATGCCCCCTAAACTTGCTGGTTGGTGGTTGGATCACTTGCCCAATGGTGCAAGTGTACTGACAATGACGTACTGCATCAATTACTATGGGCGTGTTTGTGCCTCTTGATGGGGCTGGTTGGGCCTTGGTGTAGCCCTTGTATCCTGGGTGTTTGGTTGTGCTGTTTGTGTGTGTGGTTCCCTCCTTGTGGTGGGACTTCATTGGATGGCCAGTGTCCATTTTGGTGGTGGCATCTTGTGACATGGCAACTGTGCCAATGCCGTCATGAGCTGGTGGTCAGTTGGCTGGTGCTGGTATTGTCCATTGATACAGCCTGGGTTGAAATTGAAACTACAGTGGGTGAGAGAATCTGGCTCCCTATTAAGTAGCCCTTGAGCCGGGCATCAGGAGAAGAATCAGTGATGTCTGCCAAAGAGCCACTAGTGACATTGTCATGGTCTAGCTACAGCTATCAAAAAACCCCCTATTTGTAAGTGTTTAAATCCATGACATTGCTAGATTTATGAGCACTAGATGCTCAAGCTACTACTACTACAGGCAACACACAGCAACAAACCTACAACAGACAGACAAGGGGATTTATGTGGAGATGAATACTGCAGAGATTAACACTCCTTATTGGTAAAGGTGATCGGATCCACCCTTGGGTAATGTTTGAATCCACTAACTGTGAGGGCCATACCAAGGTGATGTTTGGCCTGATGGCCACCATTGTTGAGGTAAATATTGTCAAAATCAATGTATCTACTTATTAAAGTAGGGTACCTACCTGCCTATAAGATAGGGTTTCTACTTTTTTGAAATAACAGACAGACTACTAAATTTTGATTTACTAGAATGGCAAGCTGTTGTGACCCTGTCTAAACACACAGCCAACATTGCAATCAGTATTGCCATCTCTGGCAGATGATGATTGCATCAGACCATCAGTGCATCAAAAACAATGAAAAACGCAATATTCACATCAGTGGCAAGAGAAGTGGTGATGGTGAGATAAATATTTCAAGAATAGTTGATCTTTGCATCCCATCATCATACTTGCATCGGGGCAATTTCAATTGCTATTTTGACAATGACAATTGCAATTGCAATTGCCTGTGTTTTGGTTAGTAGTGCCAATACATTCATTTGTATCACCATTTGTTGCTAGTCACTAGCAAATGCTTGCAGCTTGCAGCACATCACCTAACACAACAATCAGCAATTTCTCTGCATCAAATGATGCAATTGTGAAACCACGTAATCAGTTGATCGTATTTGTAGTTTAGATGAGGGATCTGTGATTGGAATAGAAAAAAGACTTTCCAGTTGCAGGGTGTCCAGTGGAGAGAGATGAAATGAATGATCAGCATGATGGCATGAGTCATGCCATTTTGATGATTTTTTTCTGGTTGGAGGTGTGAATGGGGGATTAGGTTGTTGGCTTGATGACAATCAACCTAATAAGTATTTCACTCATATGTGCAAATGGGAAAATTTACCAGTAAGAAATATTCAATCGTGGGGTAAATTTACCCATCCAGATCTTAACCATTTACCCTAAATGCCCTGGGTAATGGATAAATGGGTAAGTTGCCTGGTATTTACTTGGTAAAATCCAGTTCTAGTTTCAAGGGTATGGGCTTTATCTGTAGAACCATAAACCTGAATGACATGAGGATGCCGGACAAAAACTTGGGTAGCTCTCTAATGTGGGTGCTGTTGAGGTGATGAGGTGACACAGCACTGGACATGAGAGGTTGATGGCTTCCTCATCCCCAAATTTCTCTGGTCCTCAGCTGTCCTTGCATGTCTTGGTAGGGGCATGGCACCTTTTGACACCAGACAAAGCAAGGTTATCTCTGTTCCTTCCCCATTTGTCTTTCTGATTTTGGGTGGGGCTAGAGGCATTGTCAGTCTCATCAACTGTGTCATTTTTATGACCTGAGTCTCCAATATGTAGAAAGAGGCTCACTGTTTGAGAACAAAACTCTGATATCTGATGTTGAGAACCATAACCGTGGGGAGACTGCATGTGGATTACTCCTTGAAGAATTACTTTTATTATTACTTTGATTTTTTCCTTATGTCAACATTCTTACAAAAACCAGGGTCATATTTCTTTGGTTCCTTCTGCCTGCTGCCACCATTCACATTCACATGGGAAGGGGAATGAATTCCAGTTGGTACAATACTGGTGGATGCAATACAATGTGCAGCAGTTTCAACCTTGAAGGTGGCATAATGTCTTTTAACAGTGAGCCCTAGATAAGACATAACTGCTGTAAAGCTAGGCTGAAATTGTTTGGGTTTTGCTCAAATTGTGGCAAGCTTGGCAGTCAAGAATATTGCCTTGATGACATTGAGAAGATGCCTAACTTTTTGTAGATGCAGTTGATCCCAGAATAAAGGTTGGTGTTTCTTAGGTTCTCAAGAACGGTGTGATATTCCATGCTCTGACCAACATAGTTTGTCCAATTCCAGTGGTGGCAATTCTTCTCATAGGTCAGGGAACTCAATTTGGTATTGACATAAACTGCTGTATTGTTGACATAGTTCTCCCCAAGGATGAACTTCTTGATGATGAGATGTAAACAGCAGTCATCTTGATCTTTCTTGTACTACTGATTGATGAATCAGAGAACCTTGGGATTGTTCTCCTCTTACTTCTTGAGTAATGAATATGTGTAGATGTTGTCTATGACAAAGCCAAGGATCTGCTTGTGCTGGTTCTAGAGTGTGAGCTCAATCTTTCTTGACACTTCATTGAAAGGGAAGATGGCAGCAAAATCAAACATCTCATGGTCATAGCCAGCATATAAGTCCTGCTTACAGTTCAGGTTTACCTTGATATTGTCCCTGACAATGTATCAGGTAGGAATTCCATCAGTGTCTTTTTCAAGGGCTAGTCTTTTGACAATATGTTCAAGGCTATTAGACATGTTGCTCTTATCAATCTTGGGAATGTCATCAGAAAAGTTACATCCCTGGTGCTTCTGCTCAAATTCCTTCTGATTGTCTAGAAGTAGGATAGAGTCCTCAGTGTTCCCAGAGATTCCACATATGTTGTACTGGCACTGAATCCAGTTTTTAATCTCAAAGCAGAATTGATTTAGGTTGTATTTAGTGAACATTGGGATGCTCATTCCAGCAATGGGGCTAACAGGACCAGTGATTGAGTACCTTAGCACCTTGCAGATGGTCTCAAACTATCTGTATTTCATGGTGACCATGCATTTATAGTCATATAGACAATGCTCATAAATGAACTTCTTTGCTACTGTGGGTGTGAATCCAATTTGGATGAAGAGCTATTCATAGACTTCCTTCCAGAAATTTGCTCAGACCGGCCAGTTTGTGTCAGCATTTCCCCTTGTGTGGTTGTAGGGACTGCACCCAAAGATTCAATCCCAGGGATGGATAACTTACCTCACCAAGACAATGGGTGATGGGATCACTGGAGAAGGTGCAGTATCCTGGTTCTGCACTTGAGGTGCTGGGACAGGTGCAACTTGCTGTGGTGCTGGAACTGGTGCTTGTGGTGCTGGTGCTGGTGCCAATGCTGGTGCTTGAGGTCCAAGCAATGGTGATGATTCTGCAGGTGCATGTGGGGCTGTTACTATGATCACTGATGATGTTGTCGTACCTCATAGTGGTGCTACTGGAAGTCCCTTATGTACTGTGGCACCAACTGCTGTATGCCTTTAATTTTTATGTTGCCATTGTCACAGACCTACAGCGGGTCACTTCCACCCATCCACATTGTCAAGCTTTCCCATCTGAAGATGAAGTAAATCTGTGATTGCTGACGATTCTTGATCAGTTATCACCAGCCAAAAAGTTCTTTTTTGTTCTACCATTTTGCAGTTACAATTTTTCTACAGCTTAAAACTGTCTGAATTCTTTTGACCCCAACCCGGGTTTGATTAAGTGATAAAACACAGATATTTAAATTTAAAGTAGTTTCAACAAGAAAATGGCAATGGCACAGTGAGTGTGCTGTGTAAGATCAGTCGCCATATTCTTTCTGGTTTGTTAGGAACTATAGAATTTTAATGATTTAAAATAAAGTATATCTCTTAAATCACCCATCAAGTCTATTCCCGACTGTTCCCAACAAAAGTATTAGATACAATACCAAATCCTGTCAAGATGGACAAATTTGATCTTTACCTATTAATCTGAGTTACTCCATGGCAACTTCAACTAATGTAACAACCACATGTTCTTGCTATCACATCACCAAAAGTGACACAACTTTTATTCAGAAAATTCTATGTGACCTACATTTATCACAGAATGCCCACAAACTTACCCGCAAAAGGAGATTGATCTGTAAAATCAGTTTTTTTGTGAGAAAACTTGAAATTCTTTGGCTTTTGAATCATTTTTCTCATTCTTTTTGCAAATCAACCACTTGGAAAATTCATTTTCAAATTGGCATAGAATGATTCGATTAAGCTTTTCTTTTTCTTGGCATAATTTTTGTATCAAATTCCTACGTAACTTTATCAATACATAATTGAAGAGTTTTTAAGCATTTTTAACATATGCAGCTCATTACTTTGTCATGCCATTTGCTCGTCATCAAGATCTAGAACAGATCAGGTTTAGCAAGTGCAATATGTATTGCTTACCTTATGTAGGAATTTTGTAAGAGAGGTTTGACATTTTTTGGAAGTTAAACCACCCTGAGTTGGTCCTTTCGGCAAATATTACAGTGTGGAAGGCATAGGGTAGGCATTTGTCTGTCAACCATCTATCTAGTCAAATTATGTTGTATCATGTCCTTGTTGTATGGTA
>JALLOT010002087.1:0-13455 GCA_036939595.1 Thalassiosira livingstoniorum | reverse complement strand
AAAAACACCCCCCATTCCTGGTGTAATGAAACCCTTTGTGAGATATGAAAAAAGTGCAGTAATTGGATTTTGGATTTGATAGTTTTTATAGCACCTATTTGATGTAACTCAGCTCATGGGGAGGATGTCCTACTAAATTTTCAATTGCATCCAGCAAAAAGTTTTTTTTTATGAAAATACCACCCCACACCATATTATTGATGGCCATATTACAATGACTATAAGTGAAGAAAAAATCTGGATTTAATATGATTCCCTTACTCTACAACCTAGCATCAAAAAAATAAAAAACAATGGGTGATTGAAAAAGTAAATAGTAAGATCATGTACCATAATTAATGGTGAAAATGAGCTTGGCTCATTTTCCAATTTTTGTACAGGCTCTTATTCTAGTAGGTAATTTAATTAACAGGCTCGTTTTATGTCAAGATTATCCCATAAAGGCTCGTTTTTAACCGCGTCAGAATTCATACTCCTAACTCCTAACTCATAACGAACAACCAACTAATCGAGGTAGGCTAGCTAGTAGGACCATAATATCTCTGCTCGTGTGTGGTGTGTAAGCGGTGAGCGCTTTGGTGTTGGGTGTTGGTTGTTAGGTGTTCGCCGGGACAAGTTGCACATTGAAGAGAGAAGATGGCATGCAAACGAGAATATATACCTTATGGTACTTATGGTAGTAGGAGTGTGTTTTGGAGATGGGACGGGAGATGAGAGATGAGGTGAGATGAGGCACCTCCCTTTGCTTCTACGCTCCACGCCTTCGTCGACTTTTTGTGAGTTCATCGGATGGAACGCCTGCCACATGCCGCATACCGACTACATAAGGGATCCTTTGATGAATATCTGCTCATTTAGAGACTCCAGAAATCAGGCACCAGGGCTCGACCAACTGCATGCCCTAGATAGTATTACGACATTATCGGTTGCCGGTGAAAACGTCAAATGTTTCCTGCATTTTCTTGCCATTTCTTGCCACTTGTCAAGGACCAAAGATGGACGGTTCGAGAACGGAGATCTCCTTCGTTAGCGGATTTTCAGGACACAACTCCCAACCAACTTCCACCCCCGATTCGAAACAGAGAACTGCAGAATACAGCCCATTCAAAATTTAATTATCAAAAAGTATGACCGGCATGATCCCCTTCATCCAATGAATCATTTTCTTCATTCCACATATCTTTAAAACGCTGGTTTTTCGCCCTTCTCTACGGAAGCGGTAATTGAAATTCGGGGCCGAGTTTTTTTGGGGGGGAGGGGAAATTCCAAGTACCCTGAAAGAAACATAATGAGAGAGAAGAGGTCATAGGTGGCAGGTGGCAATTGAATAATTGAATATTGGAAAGTCTCGGAAGAGGTAGAGAAGGACAGAGAAGAATTTCAAATTCAAATTCAAAGAGACCTTCCATGTATTTGTCTCCGGAAATTCGTGAGATATCATTCCAATACATGTTGAGTTATCATTCCAATAAATGTTGGGGGCGGCGCAATCATGGCCACAAGGCACTGCACAATCTAGCACAATGCGGCTTTGTAAAAGATTGAAACTGGCGGCACAGTTTGATACCCCACAGCCCACACCGATCCTATGTCCTATGTCATTCAACTGGGGCTCCGAAAACGTAGCAGCCTGCAGCTTGGTGAAATAGATGAAATCCATTCGGTTCTATTTCTTCATCATCCGAAAGTCGTTGGGACAAGATGATATATTCGCACGTGAGACGTGAGCTATTAGCTCTTGGCAATGGTTGGCAATGGGGGATCAATTGATTCTAGAGTAAAGTAATCGGCGGTATAGGATCTCTTGCTCTCTCTTGGATGTTGGCCGAAACTTCGGATCATTGGGACAAGACGAGGTATTCAGACGTCAGCTATTAGCTCTTGGCAAAGGAGGCCCAATGTATTCCAGAGTAAAGAAGGCGGCGGCATAGGCTCTCTTGGGCTCTCTTGGCCGTTGGCCGAACCCGTGAGCTATTAGCTCTTGGAAAAGGACAAAGGAGGCCCAACGGATTCTAGAGCAAAGAAATCGGCGGCATAGGCTCTGTTTTGCTCTGTTGGCTGTTGGCCGTGGTACATTGGCAAATCCAACCGAGCATAGTCCGTGTTGCTTCGAAGAAACTCTTCATTTTAGCGCCGTCAACGTCTTCATCGGTGGTGCGGGTACTCTCCCGCGGTCAAAATGTAATAATTGGCTTAGTCTACATCTTCTTCTACAGCTTCGTCTACAGCTTCGTCTACAGCTTCTTCTACAACTACATCCATTGCATCATTTTGGACGTCTTTGCCGAATCAGACCACGAAGAGGGCAAGACAGTCCCGCCACTAAAGGGAAAACCACCGAGAAGACCCCGAGCAATGCCGGCTGTAATCAGATGTGGTCTGAACCCACAGTAGTACCATCTTGGACAACAACATCTTGGCTCAATTCTTTTTGGTATCGTCATTGCACCATCACTCATAACCGGCGGCAAGGGGATTCGGCAACCAGGTGGCAGGAGATTGAAAATCGAAACATTGAAAGAGAAACTGCATTGCCTACTCACCAACCTTCGTCACGGTGCCACACCGCCCTCTGACTGTCTTCCTCTCGGTTGAAACGCTAGGCGTCGATGACAAAGACTGTCAATAGAACAGCGTAGAAGAGAGGGGGCTTTAAGAATATACCCATTTGAATATTGGGTAAGCTCGTTCGTTCTTGCCACGGTTTTTGACATGGGGTGGAGTTTCTCATCTGTTTGAGATTTGTTCGTGCAGAATGATGTTATGTACTGCATCTCATGGCTACGATCTCGAAGCAGATACTTACTTGTTTTTTAATTGAGCACTTTCCGCGGCATTCATGCACATGTTTGAGTTTAGGACATTTTGGAAGAGGGTGGTTGCTTAGTGTATTGGAGCAGGAATCGGATTTAATTGTGATTGAAAGATTTACTGGTTGTGAAGAAAATTGTTCAGAGGTCCTCAAGAATCATTACAATAATTGTTGATGAGGGGTCTTGTAACTTCTGCTTCTACTCCCGTAGCACATGCCTCATCAGCCACCGCCGCTAAGTCATCTTTTCTTCAGTCTCATCAAACACAGGAAAACCTGTCGGCCTCGTTAAGAGAATTCGAACCACTCACTTTTCTGGTCGATATCTTGAGGTCAGCTCATACACTCAGCGTATTGTCCTTGACTTATGGCATGTACATCGCCAATGGACTCTTTTGGACAATGGGGGTTGAATTGGCAAATGAACCGCTGCTAAGATGCTCCCGATGGGCGTCGAGCAAGGAATGCTCGAGTACATTAAGCATATTCCTGTGCGAAGGAAAGAGATTGTGCGTGAAGACATAGTACACTTTTGTGGGTAAGTTTGGAGTGTTGTACCTATCTAATTCAGTTTCTGTCTCAACTCTTTGGGTTCAAACTTATCTTCGTCTACTTGCTAGGATAATATTTAATTATTTCAACATAAATCTACACGGGGTTATTCATTTTCTCAATTCTACAATTACTCTTGCGAGTTCATTCTGTTTTCTTCCGATCACTACCCAGGGATCTTCGGTCCTGACTGTAAATTAATTCTTCCCTTCCTCAAGAATGAATTTTGATGTATCACCTGGGAAGTAATGCTTCACCACCTTCTTAAACCTTTCGGATTCCGAGTCTCGCACAACGGGCGGCTTTGGATCACTTGCTACAAGACCTTGACTAAACGACCTTTTCATACGCAAGAAATCAATGATCTTCTCAAAACAGTAGGGGCTATGCTCAATGAAAGTGGAATTATCCTTTGTCGCTGTCTTAAGCTTTCGGATTTCTTCTAGTAGCAGATACGCTTTGCCCTTCTTTACTCCATAATCAAGCAAGCCTTCCTTTCCAAGTGCCAACAGCTCACGCCCCGAAACTCCGTCTTCCTCAAATGCCTTCAGAGTAGATTCTGAAATGCCACCGAATCCATTGAGCCATGCCAACACATCTTCGGGATTCCAGTTGTCAATAGTATTTTCATCATCGTTCTCCTTGACTGATTCTGGAAGAGCGAATTGTGCTGCCAATGCAGACTTTTCACAAAGTTGCAATGTACTGCGGCAAGTGGCCATCGAAGTGCCGCTGACATTGAGGGCGATGGTGTCGTGCGCTTTTCCACATGCAAATGACGATATGAAATTTCCCTCGTCTTCGAAGCTTTCTTCGAGTTGAAGAAGTTCCTCCTCGAACTCCTTGAGTGAAATCCACTTTTCTTTGATCGCATTGTTCACTTCCGAAGAAAAAGTGCTGACTTCTGGGACATTGATTTTGCTCTTTCCGATTTTAACCTTTTTGTAAAGTTTGGGTTTCGATTTATGAACAACCTGAAAGACTTCAATTTCGGAGATGGACCAATTTTGATTTCCCATCATTTTTCTATCTCTATCACATTCGTATGAGTTGCCAGTACTGAGATAGACTGTTGTTCCTTGCACACTTAGATCGTTGCCAGAACCAAACACTGGACCATAATTGGTGCGGGAGGAGTTGTAGTTATGGGTGAATATGGCTTTTGAATCATTATTATCTTTGAGCTTCAGTTTGGAAGAAGAGGAAATAGTGCCCCCAGGAAGTGCGAACAAAAAAGCCTTGTTTGCTCCAATGTACTGATAAGAGCCATTGGTACACCGCCAAGGCGTGTTCGAGTAACCTCCAAAAATAGGTCCTTTTCTCCCGTTTTCAGTCGTCTGAATGACAGTGAGCGTGCTGCGAATGTTTTTACACTTCGTTTGGAAGCCCGGTGCATTGAACCCATCCCTAGACCCGCGATACAGAAGTTTAAGATCGCCGTCTGATCCATCCTCCTCAAGCCAATCGTGAATGCACAAGGTACTGTTAGCATCGTTTATGATGTTACTTTCGGGTATATTGACTTCGTTGCTGACGGCTTCGTTGCTGACGACTCCGAAGAGTCGGAGTTGGTGCAGGAGGACATTTTGGTATTCATCATCTACCTTTGGAAGCGAAGGAGGGGACTCTTTCGATGATATTGTCAACTCATTAAGGTAATCAACGATTGCCTGAAAGCAAACAGGGTTTACATCCAAAAAGATTTGTTCCGTTCCATCTGGTTTCAGTTTCTTGTCCCAGCGGCCGCTGAATAATGCCTCGATTCTGGTCCCTTTCATTTGGGCAAGGGTGCCACGCTTCGCAGCAATGATCTTGCCGCCGGCGTTTATCTCCACGATGTCATTGTCATCAGCTTCTAGATCGCCGTTTACCCTAGCCGTGTCTTCTTTTTTCTTGTTGAGGTCATTAAGCCGGTCGGCGAGCCTCTTGTGTTCTGCGTCGAGTTTGTCCGTTTCGAGCTGAAATGCTTTCTCGCAATCGTCACGAGCAGCTTTGAGCTTTTTGCTCGCGTCGATGACCTTATCCATTATTCCAATAGTTTTACGCTTGCACTTTGGGAAAAGTGAGAGCTATTTGCATCCTTCACCAGATCCCTCGCCAAAAGTAGCAAAATAAAACATGGGCTGCTATTGTGCTGCTTTACGCACTATGTATGTACTACTTGACGTAAGGATGAAAATTTCATATCAAGGCAAGTCACGTACTACTAGGCTCGGGTTCTATTTCCAAAGAAAAACAGATTATTTGCTTGTGAACCAAGGTAATGGCTTTCTCTTTTCTGCCATGTGTATCATTTCACTTATTTTTATGATAATTCACACAAAATCCCTACATCAAAGCTTTTCTGCTCATCGCACATTTAGGTAGATATTTTTTTATCCAAGCAACTTCACGCCAAGTTCTTGGCATTGTGTTTTGATTTGTTTCTCACTTTCTCTATCAAAAAATGTGATGGAGATATGCATGCAGAGGCCACCTTCAACCCAATTGTACAGAAAGAATGAAAGATCATGATCTAACAAGCTGGGTTGCGACGGGCGAGCCTCAATAATAAGCCACTTTTGGGAATACTTATGGGCGGCAGAGCCTTCAAATTTTGACCCTCGACCAACTGAAAATCATAATTGCACAAGAATTGCTTTGCCAACAAGGCAATTTCAATTTGTGCCAAGTACTGGCCAGGGCAAAGGTGCTTTCCGTACCCGAAGATGATGGGTCGCGGAGCATCCTTATCAAATCCACTTTGATAGAACCGCAAAGGACATGCTTTCTGAGGTGTGTCTCCATACATTTCCTTACTCATTGAACCATAGACTGTATTCAACTGCACGGTGCTATTGGCAGGAATGACTGTCCTCCCTACAGTTAACGGTTGCGTAGTTTTTCGAAAAAAGTTTGCAACTGCAGGGCGAACTCGTGCTGCTTCCAACATGACAGATTTTAGAGTGGGGAGAGAATCCATTGCTTCCAGTTGTCCTTTTGGAATGGACGCTGCGTCGAAAGACTCCAGTTCTTTTCGTACGAGGTCTCGGGCTTCTTTGTCATCGTTGAGCAACAACATGATACTCGTAGTGACGCTAGCCGTCGTATCAAATCCGGCGAAAATTGAGAGAATTGTGTTGTCTACGCAAAATCTAACAACCTGCTCTTCTGACAAGCTGCCGTCTGACGATGGTGCATCCATCTGAAGAATGAAGTCATCCAAAATGGACGTCGACTCATATTCAACGCCGCCGCTCTTACATTTGGCCATCCGCCCTCTCTTTTCTGCAATTTTGTTTTGCACTAAGGCCGTCATTCCCTTACGAGCTTCCATTGCACGATGGTACCTCCTGAAAAACGGCACTTTGTTTATGATGGGAACATCGATTGGAAAAGATAGGACACCTTTAGTTATGGCGGCAGTATATCCCCGAATGGAAACCATATCTTCTTCTGAGAGTGATTCAGACCCAAAGATGGCTTTGACAATTACATTATATGTGAGGCTGCTAACATCTTTTGCAAAAATTGTCGTGTCTGTTTCGGAAGATGCCACTCGATCCCAATGCGTTTCCAGTCGGCTCAACTCATTGTAAATGCCAGGCAAACTCCTCCTCAGCACATTTTGCGTACTCAGCGCATCCACCAATACTTTCTTGGCTTTCAAATATTGCTCTCCCTCCACAGAATCTTTGGAAAGATCTTGAACAGCGATGAGAGAGTCACGGCCGAGAACGTCAAGTACCGAGTCCGGCCAATCGTTTTGGAGCTGGTTGCGTGCTTCTGCTTTCGCGAGCTGGCGAACGATTTTGGGTTGGTGCATTGTTGTTGTATATGTTGGTTTGAAAAATACAGATCTCCACACTCCTCCTACAACAGGATTTTGTATGATTATTGACGAGGATCGAAATGAGAAAGGCAGAAAATCAAAAGCATGCATGAGAAAAAATATAATCAGAAGTCTTGCAACAATAAATTGATTTTTTCTTTTCAAACCCCATTGGTAACTTTAAATCCCGGAAAAATTATTCATCGGTACATTTGATATTTTCATAACAAAAAAACGAGTCTGCTTGCTTAAAAGACCGTCCCCAAGGTGACAACAACGTCAGATGTCAGATATCCATCAAATCCCAGCGAATAAGAATTTAATTTCATTGCACGAGCAAGTTGAATTGTCGGCAAAAACATGCCTTCTGCCTCCAAATAAGTCAAGCAAATTATTTCACACCTGATAGATGTAAAGAGTCCAATCAACTGTTTAAAATTCCCAGCCTCTTGTAGTTTTCTTTGCAATTGCAACCTCAAACAAAGATAACGAAGAAATGAAACAATTTTTTTATCTCAAAGCATAATGGCAAAAAATCCTAATTTACCACTGCAATTTTATCATATGTTGAAATTATGAGCAAAGAAAACGAGAAACTTAATTTTGACAAATCAAAGCAAATCGACGAGCGACAAGCAAAGAAATATTCTCAAAAAGTTTCGAGTCACTTCACGTAAGAGAGAAAACAATTCGAAATGATCATACCTGTGGCCTTCAAGGATTCATCGTGAAGACGAGCCCTCTTTTCTGTTGTCTCATAACTTGCTAACAACGGCTTGAGAAACCGTTTGTAAGGATTTCGTGAGGTGAAAAAATCGTCCTGGGGTATGTACATGGTTGTGCCATCGGCAGGTGACGAATTTTCTGTGGTAACGTCTGTTGTGGCTGTCATGTAGTAATGGGAGTGATGATCTGGGACACTACCCACCCGGTGCTGCTTTAGTGGTGGCGACCATGCGTCTGTGACGAACACGGATGCGGCGAGAATGAACAGTGGCTTCAACATTGTCATGAAAAGTGAAAATGAAAAATGAGCAGTGAAAAGCAAAAGGCGAAAGGGAAGAAATAAAATGTGTGTGGACCCAAAAAGACCCAAAAAAATCAAAAATCACCTGAAAATCACTGAAAATCAGCAAAATAATTATTAGGATATGGTACTTTTGTACTAGAGTACCTATCTGAGTGGTACAATACCTAGAGTATCTTGCTTTATTTTATGTACAGTATAATTATTAATAGAGTAGTACTTTGATTGTACTAGAGCTTTGTGCAATCTAATCTCTTGTGGAGTAGTATGTATGTGCTTACCCTACATTACATACAACGGTACGTACGTATAAAAATATTGGAGTATTAAGTACGTGTATCGTAAGTATGGTATTTTATTAGTGTACAATCTTGTACAATAATATTATGTACTCCTACTACTCTATCTCTAGTCGCGTTCCGATGCAGCTTTTGGATTTTGGATTTTGGTCTTTTAAGGATTTTGTGACGTGGCAAGTGGCAATACTAAGTTATGTGGTGCTGGTGGGAGAGCAGGCTGAGAGCAGGGATACCAGATACCATGGTATGGTAATTTGCATTTCTTTTTAACACATCTCTCCCCTTTGTCCCCATTTGCCTTGTTTTTGATGCTCAAATGTGTAGATAATATATTAGATTCTGCTTTAACTGGAATAGAAATAAGTGTGGCATCATCTAACTAGTATTTCTGGTTCACAAGACATATACATGCTTTGCGAACTGAAAGGGCAATTGCCATTACCAAACTGAAATGACAGTGTCAGTGCCAGTGTCTACACCAACGTTAATATCAATCACAATGCCCATATCAATATCAATATGTATGACAGTGTCAGTGTCAATGTCAATGAAATGGGTATCATGGGGAGAATGAATGTTTCTCTAACAATGCTTTTGTACCTATGTATTCATTTGCAACCATTCTACTACGAATACACCAAATTCCCAGAAACAACAGTTGCTAACACAAACAAATGTCATGCATGCCCCTGATGTCACTCATCACTCATGACATGGTCAAACACGGCCAAAATGAAGTGACCATTTACTTGCTCATTCATATATTTCATTCTTTTTCCTGAATCTTTGATTCGATTCAATAGATATGGTATCTGTTTTTTATTGAATTTTGTATCATCTTTCTAGAAATAAAATAAGTAAGCTATACATCAGAAGTCATAATCTTAATGCAGTCAGATGGAAGCTAGTTAGAGCATGAAAGGAAAACATGGCCAAAAAACATTTTGTTTGATAAGAAAGCAGCATTTGGAAATAAATGGTTTTGAGCGACAATACTAACATTATGAATAAAAATTCTAAGATGACATTATTATGTTTTTATTTTTTCTGCATTGTTGTTGGTATGAAATTTGAATAGTGTAGATTCCATTTCTCTTTAAACCACAAAAAGGATTAGATTGGATCAAATATGCTTAGATTGCCACCACATAAGGGTTTTTTAACCCTCAAGATGATCATAACAGTGGCATTGCTTGTGTGCATTTGGATCAATGGAACTTTTCAAAGAATAATATTTTCCAGAATATTCCAGAACTTCTAGTTGAATTTTTTAATGTTATTTACTAAAATTATTTGTAACGCAATCATTGAATATATTATTGATTACTTTCTTTGAAATGTGGGATCCAGGTATGATCCAACAAAAATGACTATAAATTACAAATATAATAAAGATATTCATGATAATATGTGAAAGAAATGCCCCTAGACATCACAAGTCATTTTGTTGTCTTGTAATAGACCTTGTATATTGATATACAGTCACTTGGAATTGTTGCATCTAAGTAAACATATAATATGCAAAGTTGAATTTTCTCATGTAAATAGTGCTTGGGAAGTGAGGCCTGGATTTCATTCTCATCAAGATTGGTATTAATTTAAGCATATTACATTTTTTTATTCAATTCTTATCAAAATCAATCCCTATTTTCTCTAAAAGATGTAGAATTTCTTCATTCAAGACAAATCATGATTAGATAAAATTGAAACAAAAAATAGTAAAATGGATATTGGACATCACATGTGTCCTTTGTTGTTACTTTGAATTCAATATAGATTCATTGGTTGCTCTATTCTACTACATAATCTTTTGGAAAAAAGCTTAATCTCCTTTTTTGCAGCTCATTTTTTGGTACCAGTTGGGAGAGCCTTATATACAAACTCTTTTTTTATGACAAAAACGTATTGTTCTTCTTTGTTTAAGAATTAACAAAATACTCACAATTGACATATTTCTAGGCACAGAGTTTTCACAAAAAATAGATATGTTCACACATCTTAATATTGACAATTTAGAAAGTTTTTCATAAAATATGTTGGATTCAAAAGTTTCTTTTAAAAAGAATTTTTCACACAAGAAATACTGTTCAGTATCAGCAAAGTATTTTTTTCATTTCAAAAGATAGGTAAATGATTTTTGACTGGGTCGGCTTTTTTGTTAGCTTTCGACATATTAAACTTCCACATGATCAAAAACATCATTTCTAGCCAAAATATATCTGAGTAAAAAAGGAATGAAATTGCAAATATTTATGTAGAAAAATATTTTTGTGTATTGCAGTGTTTTTCACAAAAATAGAACATTTGACAAAAAAGCTCTTTCAAGTAGTTCATAGGAAAGGACTTCAAAACTTTTTAGGTATCTCAGTAATCTAGCATCTGGTCTGGTTTTGAGAGGATTCCTTCATGTGAGTTTTTTAGAGAGATTATTGAAAGAAGTGACACAAGGTGATAATTTACAAAAAAAATGCAATCACACAATGTGTCAAATAGATTTTTAATTTTCATATGTTTCTTATGCATATTTAGGCACAAATGCTTGGTAATACAAAAAGAATTAATCTCCAACATCAATATGTTTGAGTATTTCTGATCAGATATCTCATATAAGCTTATAAATAGCACTCTCTATTGGAACCCATGAAAAATTTGAATAATCATTGTTCTTGGCGAATTCTAAAAAGTAGTAGAAACACAATTTTTTGCAGCTAAGATCCATCAATAATTCCCTTTTTTATAACTTCATATTTTTGTTAGTTTACATGTACTGTTGGTGGTGTTAAACACAATATGACCTAATATAACTACAGTGATATATGAGATTCAGTAATTCATGAGGAGCTAGTTCACCTAAGCACAACTCAGGTCTGGTCTTCACCCATGAATGGAGAAGGAAAACTCAGGCTGTGCAGCTGCAAACTCACTTGTTAATGGCAAGGAGCAATATCATGTGGGACTGGTGCCAGGACTGGATGCAACATACCCTCACAGCTCCCAAGGTTATGACACCTTAGTAAGGAATCTTGGCAAAGTAGGCAAGTGCAAACAAAAGGGGCTTGCCTTTACATGATGTGCAGGGATTTTTTTAGTGAAATAATCAGCAAGATTTTTCAACCCAGGTGCCCAAATAACACATAAGCATAAGTAAATGTTATCAACCTGGTCAATTATTCAACAATACTGGGTTTTTGTTGCCTGTGACTGTTGCTGATTGATGGCCCAGTTAGTAATATTGGCTGCAGTCAAGTTGTCAACATACGACAAATTTCAAGGTCATGGATGTCCCAGCTCAGATAGTTTCAGTCATTACACCATTGCTTTCTGGTATTTTTGAAAAGTGAACCTAACTCAGCCTCAGCTGCTTAGGCAGCTATTAATTTCAACAAGCTGTACTCAATGTTGATGGGGTCGTTGAGCCACTGTGTTGCCTCAGGGTCTTGGCAGCCACCCAGGTAGAAATGCCCGTCACAACTGCTCTTCACATTTGGTTTTGTTGACATAGCCAGAGTCACTGGGAACTTTTAAAACCATATTGCTGGCAGTCAGGTCAACCCATCCCTTGGTTAGCTTGGTGGGGGCAACGTGTTTGTTTTTTATTGAATTGAGATATTTGAACATTGTGCTACAATGACTTTGGTGTAAACAGGTAATAGCCACATACTTTCTGGACTAGCTTGGTGCTGGTCTTGCCAAGGAGGTCAGATTTATCTTTTGTCTTGGGGCACAAGCTTTTGGGCATGTTTGCCAAAGAGGGGCAGGGGAGGTGTATGTGGAGAATGTGGTGGTTGTTTGGGGTTTGGATGGTTGAACTTTATTAAACCTTTATATGCATAACCAGAGAGAGACAATTCAATCTATTGCTTTACATAATTCCAGTTTAAGGTGATACCACAAAAGATATTTCCAGTCCAATCCACTGGGGCCTAATACCAGATTCTTAAAATTTGGAGTAAGTGAAAGGCATCAACTGTGTTGAGATATTCAACACAAAAATCATCAATCACTAACACAAATTTTGTTTCTTTCTTTTTGTGCACCCACAGACCAGGTGTGCATTTACATTCATGGTGCCCAAAGGATGCCAATATTTCCTTGAGGAAGTTGTTGGACATTCTTCCTGTGACAGGGTGACCAAACATTCCTTTTTGAATTTCAAGATATAAGTAACAATTGTCCTCAATCTCAATCATTTCATGCAGGTAATTTTCTTCTAAAACCTTTTGGAGACTAACTTTTCTTGAATTCTTGAATCAACAAAGAAGACTTTAATTGGTGTATTCAAAAAAAAATTTTGACATCCATATCAATGAATTTGGCATCTTCAGTGGACACTATGTTGTTGAACAAAATTTTAGCAGTTGGTATGTCAGCAGTTCTAGTTGTGACTTTATAGGGATAATCAATTCGATCCCCACCCAGGGTAAGTCATACTTGTTCTTTCACTTCTTTATTGGGATGCATGTATATGACTATACAAAAAATATAAACAACCTTTGCATCCTTGCGAATATGTGACTTGTGTACTGCAATGATTGTTTCCATATCAATCTCAACAGATGTTGTTCCTTTCATCAGGCATCCCATTTTGCAGTACATGATGTGGTTCCAGACATCTTTTGTTTCTGGGTCTGCAATTAAATGATGGTACTACCATATTTTTTCCATCTTGGGGTCAAAAATAGCACTTATCAGGTACAGTGGTATGTTACATTACATCTCAATTTTGCAATTGCATCATGGAAACTAACTGATTGATTCTGTGGACTGTTTTGTTCTGGGGGAGCTGTTGTCTTGCAGAATTTCTTCATGTGGGATACCTGTGCATTGTGGGATGGATTGATATTTTGGACGATAGTCCCAATAACTTCCGTACCAATATCTTTTTTCTGTACCAATATAAAAAAAACTGTACCAATATTTTTTCGTCCGACAACACGAGTCAGTATACAAAAGT
>JALLOT010002086.1:0-13445 GCA_036939595.1 Thalassiosira livingstoniorum | reverse complement strand
ATGAACACTAAAAAGGCAATTTTGAGAAAATTTTTATTTTGCATTGTTGCCCCTACTAATTGACCTCCTCAATTTCCGGTTCTGGGTACATTTGTTCCTTGATGATTGTTGGGTGTTCATCACAATAAGGTATTACGCGCCTCCAACAAGTGTCCACCCCCCAATCGTTGTTCATCACGTAAATATTCCTTCCTTTCAAATAGCCTTTCACATTCCAATGGCGCTTACAAAGATAGTGTTTGAAGATCCCGTCCAATGGCTCGTTAAGGAAGTTTCGTTGAGTCAAAAATCGTAAAACATATGCCCAACTCTTCCTTTTCTTTTTGTTGGTGAATCCTGTGGTGAGTTTGGATGATTGGAGACGAAAGTCCATTCCACTTGGGAAGGCTTTGCTGCGTTGAATAAGTCTGTCGTTCGCCTGTTGAAGTCGAATAGAAATGGGGGTTGATCGTACAGTCTCGTCGCATCCGGTGAGACTTTCTTTGTGAATCAGGACCCAGAGGTGGCGACGGTTGGCCTGGTCGAAGCAGGCTGGGTGAACGAGCATGGTTGTAAAAGATATAAGGTGTGGGAGGGTGGGATCAAAAATTTCGGGACAATCCTGGGCGGTTCGCTCCTTTCTCTTCGTCTGAGCAAATTCCAAGAATTGTGANACACAAATTTTCATTGCACTCACATGTGTGTGATGAGTGTAGGGAATTAGTTTCAGTCCAACAATGCACTGTGGATGCTGATATTGCTGTCACAGTGTGGCTGGAAGGGATGCAGCTGTTTCATTGATTTCCGTCATCTTGACATGTGGCTGGAGTCAAAAAAGACAGAATGTAAAAGGAAGGGCTATCATACAGAAAAATTTTGGAACCTCAAAAATACTGGAAATCAATATTTGAGCTAGGTTCTATCTGTGGATAACAGATTGTTTGAGTTGTAAGAGGGAGTAAGTTTTAGATTAACACTGTCTCATGTAAAATTTAATCTCAACCACAAGGACAAATAATGATAAATTTTGAGTCCAAAATCTTTTCCTTTGCAGATGTTTTTCAAATTACATATAAATTTCACCAGAAAACAATATTTTGGACCAAATTGTATTCACTATCAAAACATTTTCAGCTTTACATTGAGTACACAAATCTGTCCAGGTATCTCAGACAATATTGTAAAGGAAGTGGAAATTGACCCTTTTTTACTAAGAAAACAACCTTCAACTTGTGAGTCAAATAAAGTATTTTTTATTTTAATATTGTACACACTGTCTTTTTGATTGTGTGCTGAAGAAATGCACTTTGCAAATAGTATTAGGGTCAGTGTCAGGTTAATTTTTCACTATTGAAAAGCAACATCAAGAACAAAGTCAGATATACTCAGCTTTTGCTGTAAAAATATGATATACAACATGTTTTATATTGTCCATATGTTCCTTATGGCAAATGAAAATAGGTAAGTCACTGTTGAAAGGGATCATTGTGTTGTGTTTGTACGACTTTTTATATAAGCATGAGCATGATGCATGATCTATCTTCATTGAAATTAAATGTTATCTTCATACACCCATACTACCATGATACTGTCAATAGGAATAAATGATCCACCCTTTGCATTGCATTGTTTGTGTAATTATGCTGTAGCAACAGATCATATCCTTAAAGTCAAAACAATGAAATTTGATACTCAAATATTGAGTACAAAGAATAAAATTATATATTTCCACAAATCAATGAAAAACTCAAATTAATGAAAAATAGAAAACTTCCCCAAGTCTTTGATTATTTTTCTGTTTTACATAATGATGAATGCAGCCATGTACATCATACAATAGTAACTGCTACACTATAGCATCATGCACTGCATGATAAAAATCAAACACAAGTTCAATTCATACAGAGCACCATGCTGTATGTTTTTCCAAAATTAGTGAACCTATCAGTAGCATTTGGTCCGTTATTTTTGTCTTCTTCTACGATAATTTTGTGATTTCGTAAAAAAGGCAATCTTTAAAGTGTTCCATATCAGTCTGTTTGTTTGGCGGATGAGATCTCAAAAAGGTGTGGTGAATGAAAAATCAAAAGTTAAATTTAAATTATTGGAGTGCATTTTTTGTGCCATAGTACCATAATTCGTATTTCGGAACCACAAATTGAATATTAGGAGTATTTGATTTCCAGATGTCTTCAATCTTGTTTATGCGTTGCTTAATATTGCTTCACTAAAGATGCATCGCAAATTGCACAACCTAATCCATCGAAAACTTTAGGAAGAATACTATTCACATAAGACAGGGCTTCATAGATTGCTCTCGTCATTTTGTTCTTGGATATTTTTGTTTTCTTGGGTCTTACAGGTCATGAATTGGTTGCATTTTGTGTAGTTTTATGAACGCTTGAACATTGTGGTACCTAAGTATGACGCTAGCGCCACATCAGTTCTGTGCTCCGTCGCAACCGTCCCTGTTGATTGTTGAGAATTTGTAAGTGATTGAATTCATTTTTGTTTTGGCCTGAAAAATCTGCGATTTAATTAGCAGTTTTAATTCTCTCTCCAAATTTCAAAGCTTAGCAAGATGGGATTTGAATTGGGAGTTGGATTTGAATTTCAGGGATCCGGGTCCAATTCGAATTCCAAATGCCGGCCAAAAATTCGGGGTTTCTGGGTGGAGAGAGAGAGAGTGGGCCAAAAATGAATGGTGATGGTTAGGGGGGTTGTTTTGTTTCGGTTGGTGGGGACCAGCGCCGTAGTGGTATGTTGAAGAAAGTGTCGGATTGGGTCATTTTGGCGCTGATCCCTGTTGAAAATTCCAAAATCTGTCGTTCTATGTAGCGTAGGAACGCTATGGAGTTCCACCGGCCTTGCATCATGATCCAGTGGGGAGGGGTGCCTGCGAGTTTCATCTGCATGGCTCCGGCGGCACGATTGGAATGAGTGCCTACGTCTTTTCGGGTGAAGCCGAGGACGGAGGATCCAATGACGTCCACAGCGGTGCGAATATCTTCGATGAATTCATCGCTGGAGAGGTTAGAGAAGGAGGTTCCATCATGGTAGGTGTACACAGGCCAGGCGGGCGAGTAGCCGGGGTATGATTGTAAGCGGTGGATCGTGTGGGCCCAGTGACGGACTGGGCATAGTTCTGGGTCGTGGGAACGGTCGAAGGTGACTTGCTCATCTTTGACGTCTGTTTTCTGTAGGCCGAATGTGATAGTGACGGTTTCGGCCAGGTGAAGTTGGGGGTGGTTGTGATGGAGTTCCTGCCGTCCGATTCGGAAGGCGATGTCGATGGGTCGAATGGTGCGGGTCTTTTGTTCTCTGCGTTGCGTCTTACTGTATTCGCATGAACGCATGCAGAAGAATAGGGCTCCAGAGAGGAGGTGAGCCCTGGCAATAGAACGAGGTGAGATCGAGGTACGTAAAATATGACGGTATACCTCGGGTGGTAAGGCTTTTTGGTGCTTGGGAGGTGGCTCCACTTTTTTGTAACTGTTGGTCTGACGTCTGATCATTTGGTGTGTTTTTCCTGCTGAGTTGAGGCGGGGATCTGGCCGACCACTTGACAAGATGGTCTCAGCCACATGGTCGAGGGCCTTGCGGGCTGTGTCACCAGCCACTGCCGTATGTCGTTTGGTGAAGTCGCCACGTTGGACGGCGGACATGAAGGCGCAGAGGAGGCGGGCTTGGTTGATGGGTTGGAATCCGACGAGGTATAGGTCTGTGCTTCCAATCTTGGCGAGGAACTGGGTCCAGATGCGCCAGCTCCTGCTGTACTTGGCGTGTGTGTCCAAGTTAATTCCCTTCTCCTGGGCGTCAGTCGCGTCAGCGAAGCAATCCAGGAAGTAAGGGGACTGGAGAGGGTCATGAGGGTGGGCTGTTTTGGCATAAGCGGGTGATTAAGGGAAATGAGACGTTGGAGCATCTGGTCGTCAGAAAGGTGAGTGTCGCGGGAAAGACAGTCAGGAATTATGTTTCGTTCGCCGGGGATATGTTGGGAGTAGTTGGAGGCATTGTGGGTCATGATGGTGTCCGCGTGCCACCTGGATATAGCGCAATGAATGGGGCATTCAGTGGGGTCGTGGTTGGATTTATACATCCAGCCGACGGTGGAAGAACTGTCCGACAGGCCGAGGAGGCATGGGTATGGGGAAGCGTCATAAGGCAGCTGGATACGGGCGTTTATGGCCGCAGCCAGGTACTCCTTCGTGTTGAGAGTGAAGGCTCGTTGTTTGTCGACGGTGAATTCGTATCGCCAGAGGACATTTGTTTGTGGTGAGAATCCACCAATACCAGTCTCGCATGCGTTGTGGAGAGTGATGGTGGTTGGAGTGCGGAAGACCACGTTGTTTATGGAGATGCCACGTGATGCCCAGTCGAGGAAGCGTAGCCAGAGCCGGAGATCCAGACGTGTTTGGTGATTGATGAGACATGATCGGTGTTTGTCTGCCCAGGATTCCGCGCGGCGTAGGCGATTCATAAAATGTCTTGCAGACGGGATGATGAAACAGACGTGATTGAGTCGCCCCACGAGTGTGGCGAGGTCTGCATAAAGAACTTTGTCTTGTGCCAGAATCTTGTGAATGGATCCTTTCCATGCTGTTGTTTTGTCGAGTGGTAGCGAGATCAGAAATTTTCTTGTGTTGATATGCCACCCCAGAAAAATGACCTCCTCTTTGAGGCCGCCCTCGGCTTCCAATTTGCGCGTTGAGGCAGTTTGTGGGCATTGGATTGGTTCAAATAGACCGGCGTGCGGGCGGAATTGTAGGTGGAGGGCCATCAGAACAGCCTCCTGTGCTCTGAGTACTGCTAGTGGGTTATCTGGGTCATCAATGATTGCTGTCGCCCCGTCGTCGATGTATCCTTCGCAGCCTCAGGTGCGAACTGTGGGGAATGTGACATCGACTGGTAGGGCAGCCCCGAAGGTGACTTCGGTTGACAGGCGGGCGGGAGGTGGGATTTTGTCCTGGAGGGGTGTTGGGAGGTCTCGAGGGTCCCAGTGTTCGCACTGGAGGAGGTCACTCGCGAGGTCAAATGTTATGTCTGAGCACTGGGAGAATTCTGCCGGTGCAGGAGACGAGCCAAAGGGTAGACGTGTCATGATGATGGCCACGTCCTGAGTGGAGTTGGGGTCGAGAGCAGGACTCGGTGGTTTCCAGGTGGCAATGCACTGTGCTGAGGTGTTCGGTGATGTATGTAGCCTCCTGTAGGCTTTCTCAATATCAACTTTGTTGCATAAGATGCGTTTGTTTGGATGGTGAAGTCGCAGATGGTGGATGAGGTGGAGGTATCGAAGCAGAGCGTACCCGTACTGGACGGGTGGTATGCTGTCGTCAAGTACTCTTTGGTTGATGGAGAGGCCTAGTTTCCTGTTGTTTGATAGATCGTGGCAGACCCGTTTCTTTGGGATGATGGCTCCATGGGCATCGATGGTTGTTTGATGTTGGAGGCCCACTGGGTATATTTCGGCATGTTTGAGACGACGGGCGCAGTCAATTGTAATTGGGAGGCCGTAGCCAAGGGTAATGTCTTCGTTCATCAGTTTTGCAACATGTGGTTGTGCCTCGGGTGTGAGGGCAGATTTGTGGTTCCCTTTTTGAATTTGTTTCTCCAACTCCTCTTTCCTCGTGTCCTCAGTGATAGGCTCGAGGTCATAAGTAATGCCGTGGAGAGTATTTTGTTTGAAGCGGGCAAAGTTTGGGTGGTACGAGAGCAAGGCTTCCAGTTGGGCGATGGGGCGAAGTTCCGAGCCCATGGAAGTGAAAGAGCCATGGTCAGACGCAATGGCGCGGTCGAGGTCATAGTTGAACTGTCGGAGTATGATGCTATTCTTCAAAGCAGCCTCCGTCGAAAATACGAACTTAAATTTGCTGGCGGATGGTGCCGGGACTGTGGTGGTCGCTATGGTGGACACAAGGTTGTAAAAACTCGCCATGTCTCCTGGAGATGCATGGACCAATTGGCAATGGAACAAGAGACAGTGTGGATGAGATGTCGGTAACTGACTTGTTTATTTTAGTGCACTAGGATGTGCAAAGGCCCTTGGGGCCATTTCAGCAAAAGGAACGCACCTCTTGTGAACGGGGTCCATATGGGAAGGACCAGTGATTGGCTTCCGTTGGTAGACTTACCATGGGGTGGGGCCAAAGGTGGAGATTGGCGATGAGGAGGAGAAGACCTCACGCTTCCGCGGATCGAAGCGGGCTTGACATGAGGTGGAATGACTGGGGATGGGGTGTCCTGTGGAGAGGAGGGAGTCTTGCGCTTAGGTGGAGTCATTGGGACGGAAGCTGGAGGAGAAGGGGGAGGCGATTGCTTCTTATCACCCCCCCTTAACTGAAATCCGGGTCCTCGGGTTGTTTGTTCTTGTTGTATGCCGCAAGGGCATCTTTTTTGAATGCTTTGAGGTTGTTGTGACGTTTAGAATTCAACTGGATTGTTGTGTGCGTGGAGCTGCGTTGGCAGTTTGAGTTACAGACTCCCTCAAAGCAAAACCGGAGGCACTCGTCTGTGCTGTCGTCGAATTTGGGTGTTTTGATCTGGTCATTCTTGAGCGTTGGTGCAATGGCCTTGACGTAAAACTGGCGGTCGGATTGAAGGTCACGGGGTTGGTTGTTGTTTGTGATACGTTGAAGCGGTTTCTTGGTAGGTGGTCCTGCTGAGTTGTTGTTGACGTGTGGGTTTTGGCGACGTTTGTCTGGTGGATGAAGGATGTCCAGAATGACCTTTGGAATTTCGGGCTTAATGGTCCCATTGAGGATGCCGCTCCTTACCCTTACTTGTCCAGCCAGGAGGAGATTGTCATCGGGGATGTCTGTTGTTGCCGACTCAAAATAATTGCTGAAGGAGTCACATATGAAACACTTGATCCTTGGGGCGAGGTCCCTGTCACGGTTAGATTGGAGGAGCCGAAGTTTCTGGTTGTTGTCTGAGAGCCAGATGTGCCAGTTTAGTGCCTCAAGGGCGGCCAGACTGTTGGAGCCAAACATGTTTTTGACCAATGCGTGCCATGCTTTTCCCTTGTCCGTGAGGTAGGTAATGGTACGGGCTGGGATCAGTACGTTCTTGGTGAGGTGGTCACGTTCCTGTTCAGTGTGCTGAATGCCCACTGCTTCTTCTTGTTGCAGCCGATGAATATCAATATGTTCAAGGGGTGTGCCGTTCAATGTGATGGGTAGGTTCATGATGCAGCAGTGATCAGGGAATCCATTTTGGTGATACCAAAGGACTCTGTGTGCACCACGAATGGCCCGAGGAGTTGGGGTTGCACTGGCTTTTTTGGAGCAGAAGATTGCATTCAAGGTCAGAAGAGGAGACTCACCTGACGCTCCCATGATTTCACGGGCATTTGTAGTAAGTTGTTGTGCTGGTGTTTTCCCATCAGTTGTCATGGCGTTGAGCATGAAACGTTTTACCGCTCTTGGAATCTTTGTTGTACCTTCTTCTTTTTGTTTCAACATAGCCGAGTTATCGTTTGTAAACTTTTCAAGCGACATGGCGATTCGCACTAGGTTATCCTGGAAGACTTGGCTCTGAGTGGATGGGTTAGTAAAGGGGTTAACCTGAGGGTTGGGGTTGGACGATTGAGGGAATTGGACACGGCGTGTGGGCCCCTGTGGAGGTGGTGGTGGGCGTGGTTGTTGTTGGTAACTTGTAGTGGGCTGTGTGTGTTGTGGAGTAGAGTGAGATGAATTGGACTTGTTGCCGGCCTTCGGAGTAGAAGGAGGAGATTTGGATTTGCCTGCATTGCGCGGGGTTGAGCTAACGGCAGACTTTGGTCTTGGGAGTGAAGAAAAGATAGGCTGGCTGAAAGGGGGTGGGTCCTTGGCAGGTGGTTTTAGTCCATATGATGTTCCAGAAGCAGTGTCTAGTTCGATAGGGTCAGCTGTGTCGATATTGGAAATGTCAATGGTTGGGGCCTTTGAAGATTTTGGGGTTCCACCCGTGAAGTTGAAGATACTTTCACTAGAAATTTCGTTCTCTGTTCCAGCGGCAACAGAGTAAGATGGTGGGTTACTATAATAGGTGCGTATTTTGCCCTTCATCATTGCAAGTGTAATATTATTATGCCATGCTGTTGTCTTAGCATTGGTGCTGGGTGAAAAGCCACAATCCCTTTTTCCACGATGTTTTGACCAGCAGTACAATGTTTGAAGGAGGATTAGGTTGTCACGATGGGTGGGGTGTTGGAATTCGTAACTGCGCAGCGAGGGCGTGGCGTCTTCGTCGTCCTCCTCAAGTTCGTCTTCAAGTTCTTGTGCGTTCAGGCGTTCTTGTTCTTGTTCCCAATACTTTCGATTGGCGGCTTCTTCGAAGTTGATTGTGGCCAAGACTATATCAAATATTTCAGAAACATTCATGTTTTCGTGGCTCAGAATGACAGATGCAAGATAAGGTGGGAGCGCGATACTATTACAGATATTTACTCGTTCAGTTGGTAGATTTGAGTGTTCGACATGGTTCTTCCAGTTAATGAATGCATTTAGGGTGGGAACAGATTCAGTGGAGGTGTTGAAAAGGCGGCTTGGAACAAGATTGAGTGCATTCGCGATGAATGTTGAGCCAGAGAGGGCGGAATAGTTGTGGATGTCACCGTCAGGGAAATCAACAAAGTTGTGGAGGAGTTGCAATTCGCTGTGAAAACCCGTGGAAATGGTGAGTAAGGCGATGCATTGGCAGAACATGAGTGTCTCCATGATGTTGTGGGCGTCCATGCAGCAAGTAGTAAGGCTCGTGATAAGGCCACTATGGTGGTTGTATTGACGTTCAATGTAGTCTTGATTTAGGAATTCAGACCAGGATTTTGGGACGGGGAGGTCATAATCATCTCTTTTGTTCAGAGATTCGATTTCGGTGCGGAATCGAGCGAGGAAGTCCTCTTGGGTTTCGACAGTTCCTTTCGGCATGGTGAATCAAAGAATCAAAAGTAGGTTATTTGACTTAGTTATTAATAGCTATCCAACTGCGTGAGCTGAATCAAAAATTTCGGGACAATCCTGGGCGGTTCGCTCCTTTCTCTTCGTCTGAGCAAATTCCAAGAATTGTGAGCTTGCTCTCGAATGCACCCGAATGGTTTTCGGAGCAAGCTCTCAAATCTTTTTCTTTTTCGAATTTGAAAATCCTTCAAAACCATTCGCCCTTACTCATCGAAGTTTTCGCTTGTTCCTCCGCAAACAGAACAAACCATTACAGACCCAACGTTATGCATTTTAGGTGATAAAAATAAAAATGGTTTCAAGATACAAATATTTCCTTGCCCTAAGTACAAAGATATAACGCCTCTGCTTTTATAAAGTCAGTCTCATAATGAATATTACAACATGACCACCATTTTTACAGTGACATTGGCATGCTTCTTGGCGGTCATTGCATTTTGATTGTTCCCCATTTGGTACAAATAAAATTAGAATGCATATTGGGGCGAAGAATAGGATGCTCTACTTTGACCCCAAGCAATTGGGAGCTAACAACTTTGATCACTGTTTGTATCACTAATTCAGACCAGTAATCTCTGCTTGTTTGCTTCTGCCTTGAAATCTTACCTTTAAAGGATTTTCTCTCATAAAATTATCTTGCCCACAAATTAAAGAAAAAATTTCAATACATAGTAAGCTTTTAGCAAAAAGTTACCTTCTAGGAATATTAAGGCTCTAAGTCAACCTACACTCATTGGCCTTGGAGCACCATTGTTGCACTGCCAATGCTGTTCCATTCCTCAATACATCTTGTTTGATATTGATAATGCAAATGCATATTCTGTCCCACTATTGTCACTGTCACTGGATTTGTTTTCCCAAATTTTCAAGTTCCTAATAGATGGTAATGTGTTGTTCTTACTAAACTTAAAAAAGTTCCACCACTCATTCCAGATGGAGTGTAGGACCCCTTGGAGACTTGTTAGAAGATGATAGGCAATTGACATCAAATTCTTTGAACCATTAATTTGACAACAATTCTAGCAGCCTGTTCTGGACCCTGTTTGTCCATTAATGTTTCATCATCATGACCGTATGATGAATGATAGGTATCTCAGAGGTGTTTGTTTGATAGGGTCTTCCAAAAGAGATGGATTGAACTGACAATTTCAGTTTCTGAATGATTGCAAAGTGTCAAATGAATTGGAGAGAGTCTTCCTGCAGTCCAGAGTGTGGGCATTGGAACTGAAGAAAAATATCTCATATTGGTCCCACATCAAGGATAGATCTGTCTTGTCAATATGATGTCCTTCATTTCAATGCTGCCTTGCTCCCATCACAACAGTCATATATTGCTCCCCACTTCCTCATCAACAATGCTTCCAGTTACTACCTAATTGCACAAGATATCATTAAGTTGCTTCTACTAGGGAGTGACATGTGGTGTAGTAAAAATGTGAAAATTTCAAACCAAAAATGTTTGTTCAAATTGTGAGTTTTGTTAGATGTATATAAATAATGGAGTTTGCAAACAAACTTAGATAAAAATGTTTATATGCTCCCAAGTTATTGCAAAAATTATGTTTGTTAGAGAACACATGGTAATTACTAATAATTAACAAAATATTTTTTATGCAGTAACAAAATAATAAAACATTGATGTTTTGTTTTGACCAGTTGTTCTGCAAATATAAAAACTCATGCACTATTGGGTTATTATCGTTCATTTTGATAATATTTCAATAAAATTCATAATACAAAAATTTAAGAGTAGTGAGAAAATTTTCATAAAATCATAAAAAATAACTATTTGTTGAATATTAACCAAAGGTATACTTACTACCTTAATCTTTGGTATCATAGCTTAAGTGCAGCATTGCTCTAGCCCCTCCATAATGATTTTTAAGATATGAACACTATATCCTATAAAAACAGATTTGCATTGCTTGTGTTTAGCAGGTTGAAAGCATGGTTTCTATAAATAATAGAATTTTATACAGCTACTGACTTACACCAACCCCATCCTATATCATCTACAGGCATGTTGTCACAAATGAAAAAATATTCTTGTTGAATCTACCAGTCATAATTACAGTGTTTTTATACAAAAATAATAGATTATTGTAGTTTGATCTGTTTTCTGCCTACCAAATACAGACATTCTAGTGTTTTTTTACATACATCACATAATAATTATCATTTTTAGACTCAGACAGTAACTTGTTTAACAAAAGATGATAGTATCCATTCAAATACAATGCACACACCAAATTCTTAGCAAATTTAAAATAGAAACATAACTGCATATTCAAAAATAAAGATTAAGTAAAATTTCAAAAAATATTTTGTAAATATGACACTAGATTTGTATCTCATGAAGCAAAGGAAAATAATATTCATCCAAATGCAACAAAGCCCTGTAACAACATCAGCAAAATTATCTTTTTGCATTGAACTGAAATAAGCAGGAAAACAAACATTATTCCAATTTAGCAAAACTACAAAAGTTACCACCCATCAAAGTAACAATCAAAGGTGAATAAAGAAACAAATCAATTTCAAATCAAAACTAAAGTCAAGGGTCAACTAACAATGCAATTAAAACATCACATAAAATTACAATAACAAAAATTGATAGCTACTACAAGGCTCAAAGAGTACTGAGAGTAGTTCCTTTCAGAATTAGTTTCTGTGCAAAAGCAAGTAACCTAATGAAAAAAATATTTTTGTTGTTTCATCACAATGATCAAATTATAACTGAAAAGCAAAAAACATGAAAATAAATTGAAACTTGCTCAACAATCAAATCAACTTCAACTTCAAATGAACTCCAAATCCAATGAAGTAATAAAATCATGATTGAATTTCAACATATTTTAATTTAACAAAATGAGCAATGGAAATACTTGAAAGGTACTAAGTAATCATGTTCAATCAAAAGTTTTTGAACATAAATGATCAATCTTATCAAATAATTTACAAGTTAAGGTTGTCACAATGTAATTAAATATAATTTAAGCACAGTTAATGATTATATTATGTTACTCATACAGTTGGAAAAAGCTATTAAAAATGAAAAAGAATGGTACGTAAGAGTTGCAAAGTAAAATACTATCATAATCTCAATCTTGAATCACAGTTAAAATTACAAGAAATTTGCAATGAAAATACCAGACATACACTCTGTAAATTCAAAAAGTAAACTGATACTCAAATTTCATTTAAAAAATTAACATTCATCTCTACAATTTAAAAAAGATATGCATCAATACAAAACTGTTGTGGCATTATTTTTAAAAAATGTTGATTTTTGATTTTTTTATTGCACACTAAACATTTTTTTCTATATCTGTTGATTTTTATATGTTGGATGAAAATACATCATGTCAATTTACAACATGGCCAACCCTACGTTCATTTATGTATGTGTATTCTTTTTTGTTAAGCATTGTTCCCTGCAATTGATAATGATAACATTAATTAGTTGTATTTTTCTTTGGCATCATCATCATCAATTACTTCTACTGATCATTGTATGTGCTGGAATTTTTCATGAAAAAAGATGCCATAACAAGCATTTTACAATAAAGCTTTCTCGGCAGCTCCTATTCTTGCAAGAATCTCCTCTCTCATGTCCCCCAAGAAGTGGCTTATTGTTTTGTGGCTTATAATGAAGTTTCATCATGGGACCACTGCCTTGTCACTCCCCCAATCTATGTTACAGACACAATGATAATGACATCTAATTTGTCCCTCAGTGTAACCAATCTGATTGTTGAGTTGATTTCCTTCTGACTTTTTGGATGTTGCATCACCATGGTGCTCTTCTAGGCAGAAGATAATCACAGAAGATTTTAATTTCTATCATCTACAATTGATTGCTGCCTTCAATTGCAATGATTGTTGCCCATGAGTGATGTGAGGGTTGATTGTAGATTCAGCATCAGCAACACAGAAAAGGGAATCACCTCTGTTGTTGGTTTGTTACTTGCATTTTTATTTGAGGTTTGGGACACCAGAATAATGCCATTGCTGATTACACTTGCTGGTAACAGTCCATAAATTCAGAAGGTACATACTTGCAGCCACTTGTCATGGCCTTTCTATTAACCTTTTGGCAACAGTACCACCAGCAGTGGAAGCAGGGGAGCTTAAATGCCTTGGTGTTATGGTTGTTGATGATTTTTGGAGGGGGGGTCTGCAATCACAGTGTTATTACTGCTGTTGCCAACATTGGCAGTATCAAAGTCCCATTTTGGCTTCTATATCTCTTTCCAAGCTGTGTTTTGGGTCCACTAATTTGAGGCTGCTATATCAGATGCCTAAATTTCAACACAGAAACTACAAACTAGAAGCCCAGTAGTTCATTAAGGGAACCATATTTATATTCATGTATCTAGTACTGTACATTTGGCTTCAAGTGGCAACCACCTCTATTATCAATTAAATTTTGCTCTAATTCATCAATAATATTCAAAGAGGATGTAAATAGGTCGTACATGCTGAAGAGATGAAGGCCAAAGACCCAATATTGACTTAGAAATGGCCAAT